>OZ005741.1:66031080-66143580 GCA_963930735.1 Dioctria linearis
AAAAGTTTTCGAAGCAGGGAATATCCAGGGGAAATGGCCTATTTACTAGACACAGATGAAAATATAGATAATATGTTTGAAAGTGCTCAAGCTAACTTCTTAGTATTTGAGTATATATAATTTGTATTTTATTTTATATATTTGCAATTTTTTTTTAATTAAATATTGTTATGGAGATAATAAAGTAATTATATATTAAGTTAATAATGTTGAAATAACATTAATAATTCATTTATTGACTACTTCAAATTTTGTTGATTTATTTTGAGGCACCCTGCAAACCAATTTTACCAATTATTATTATATATTATTCTTATTTCACGCACGCCTTCCTTTTGACTTTTTTTTTTCATTTTCACATCGTCGAACATTCTAGATCTGCGAAAATGGCAACAGCGGTACGACATCTCATGGAATTCTTTTCGCTTGCATTTAGCCTAAAGAATTTTTACCTAGTTACTTGCCGGTTGGTGTATTGAGTCGAGATTGGGTTGAGCTCTCCACTTATGTATTTGAGAACGCAAGGCTGGCTAAATCAGGAATATTATGCATGATTATTGGTCACTGTATTCCACTAGTAGGTTCGATAGAGGCACTCCAGGCTAATTTTGCTTGGATACCGTCGGGGTGGGTGCTCCGTAAAAGTAACTAACAGTCTCCATTGGCTGTCCTCAGCAGGCGTCTCAGGTAACAATACTTTTCCAGGGTGAGATTGATTATATAGCAAAGCTAAAAAGTTTGATGTTATTAACTAAACATTTTAAACCCGGATTGTTTGGTTTGTTTTTTTTTTTATGTATTTTTATGAAATAAGTTGTTGAAGAGGAAAAAGCATCGTGGGATCGTCTGGAAAACTCGGTGTGGTCTGAACACCAGTATTCGTGTATGGTTTCCGATGGATGAGAATTCATTTACCTTTAAACATTTTTAAAAAGGGTTTTGCTCCGAATGTCCTCGTCATATATCCGAACCGAGTCTCGGAAGTATCTGCTCCAATTCCAACAGTGCTTTTCATACTAGATGTGTGCCAATATTGTGTTCAAATATCACACCTTTTCTTTACGAAATGCGTTCTAAGTAGTTAAGTGTATATATACAATATATATATAAGCAATATGGTTTTCTTTTCAAATAGATAAACATTCTATTTCACACTGATAAAGTGTTTTACTAATTAAAAATATAAAATTAAATATTACGTTTGAAACATTAAAAAATATGTTATTATGTTTATTGTTTTAATTATTTTATATCTGTTATTTTTCCTATTTTTTTACGTTTTAATATATGTTTGAAACATTAAACGTAATTTATTTTCAAAGTTACGTATTTGGAGAAATGGGGTTCGTAACTGGAAAAAGGGAGCTCGAAACTGGAACTTAGAACTACCATTAAATTACTTAATAGTTTTCAATATTTTTACTTTTATGTACGGCTTTACCTTTAAAATTACTTCAAATAGTATTAAGAGAGAAACAAAATATATAAAAGCTTAACGGGGTAAAATTTGTTAATCAGAATTGAAAAAAGTTCAAAGATTCCTAAGGAGCGCTCGTATTTGGGATCTTACCCTATAGTATCAATATAAATTCTCAAACATGTAAATAGTTAACATCCTTCCACTTCCACAATAAGTAGGTATGCTGGTAGGGGGGTAATTCAGTAATAGAAAATTTCGATCAAAATATTTCATTTCTCACTGTCTACAGAAATCTTACATAGAAAATTTAATTAGAGACCAAGTGACACAATAAATCCGAAAACATTTTCATCATCCTATTCGCATTACATAAATTTCATTGAGTCGAAAGAAAAGCTCTCCCGTTTTGCTATCGAGTTACGTAGGTATATTTACATAAGAAATTTATACAATGAAATTACCATGAACAAGGTAATACTGTTGTTTTCAAAAAATTCATATTTGCGACGGGCGGTTCGGAACATGACTTTTCCAGAAACAACAGTGGTGTCAAGACATTAGTTTTCAGCTTGAGGCTAATGTAAGGAGTATTTGCCTTCTAACATCAAAATTTCTTGTTCGGGTTAATTAGATTTTCGTCCATTTCTGTAAACAATTTTGTAAAGTGATTTCAGTATCATATTTCAAGTGACATTCGACTACTGTAGAATTAATCAAATTGAAATTTTCATAGATACTTAGAGTTTTTCTAATTAATTCAAATATGTAATTTTTATAAAATTCTTATAGGCATTCTTCATTAATCTAGAATATTATTGCCTTGCACTTCATAAGTATGCTGTACAACTGTGGTTTAATTAGTTTGAAGTTTCTTTAAACACTAAGCGCTGTCTGTCATTATAGTACCTACCTTTCCAATATTTCTTTTTAAATTAAAACGAAATTGTCATTTCTAGTCTCGTTATTAGATTCATTTATGTCACGGGTTTACAAATATCATAAAAGGTTTAACCCTTTCGGGCGCTTGTGTATGCTAAGTCACGATTTAGTAATCGGGAAATTAAATAAAAGTGGGAATTGTCAAACCTTATTTATAATAAAAGTTTCGATATCTACCTCCTATTTCTGTAGCTACAATCGAACAGACCGGCCTCGTTGACATGTGTAATATGGACTGACTACATTCATAGAAAACACTGCAGAAAGTGGTTTTACTTCTATATTGCTGCCTCTTTTGGTCTAAGCCACCAAGTACTAACTGAGCGAGAACTGTAAACAACAATTAACTGCCAATAAAAAGTGTTTTACTAAAGGCATGATATTCATTAGATGAGCAGAAGAAATTCCAAAGGTCTTATTAAAATCATTTTTCAAGCTGCGTGCTTACTTTTGCAACTTTCCGCCAATGATTTTTTTAATGCTGGCACCGGCGACGTAAGAACTTTTGTTATGGTCTCAGCGTGCTACAAGGAAGAAGTATGCTATGTGTATTCCCTGACGATAGCAGCAGTGCTCATACGGTGCACACTTGATGGCTGATGGGGTACTGGAAAAAATTGAGAAGAAAAGAACAAAACATTCCGAGACGTCATTAGAACATTTCCAGAACATTCTTTGGAATAAAAAAAAAGAAAAATCATACGGTTCCAGCATATCGCTAGTGGTCTAGTTATTGCGCTCCAACAGTAAATGGAAGCGACCAAGTCATATACATATAACCGACTGTGTACTGTTATTTCGCGCTCGTTACGGGACCACATTCTTGCGCATCCATTGGTGATACATAACGGCAACAGATGCGAAGTGAAACTCACGTCAGTAAATGGTTCCCGGAATTTTGTCGACTAGTAATAGTTCCCGCCAAGGTGAAGAAAATATGAAAAGGAAGCGAAATCGTGCCCAAGTGTTCGACAGTGGGTGAAGAAAGCAAAGGGAAAGTTCAAGGCGGATCCAAGTAGTACGGATGATCCCGAAGCTCACATTCAGACAAACGGGAAATCACGCAGATGTCTTGTCTTACATTGTATAAAGGAAAATTATCAGTTTAGGCTACTGCACGTAACAAATCTCCACCTAATAAGGATTAGATACAAACAAATTGTTAATTGTCCTACTCCCTGACTTTATCGGCTTAAGCATAAAGTACTGTGCAGGAAAGTCGTCAAGTTACGAAAAAGGAAAATAACGGATCTTCCTGCAGCATAGTATCCTATAGGCCACCAGATAACATTTGAAAGTGGCGAGAAAATAAGAAGGGTGAGATTTCAGACTATTCTATATAATTTTTTGTTCTAATTTAAAACAATTCCATGTGGTTGAAATTATCGGCAATATTGGTTGATGCCCGTCTTGGGAGGCGGGCAACGCTTTGCCCCCACGAGGAATATTTTGATTAAACCCGGAGTTAACAAAGAACATAGATAAGCGAAGAAAAAAAATAAAAAAATGGAAAGAAAGATAAGATAGGGCATATATTAAGCAGGGTATGGACGAATGGGGACGTGTGTCCTTCCTCATAGAGTAATTCATATTCCCGAAACGCAGCTCCAGGAGGGTCTCCTCGAGAAAGATGAACATGCATTAGGTAAGCAAGCAAAAGAGAAAAAAAAACAGTAAGTATTCTCATGCTTCCTTTATTCGTCCGAAGAATGAATTTATAAGAGAAAGATATATTTATAGTCTGCAGTTACTCAATAGGATTCGAATCAAATAATTGGTTACTTGAATGAAGCGTCCCCTCACATCGATAGAGTACTATCGCCATCGTTAATATGGGAGAGTTTTTATCTATATATTCTTTTTCATTTTTCTGGCTGTGCGAATTATTAGCATAGACACATACCCACCTAAAGGTTCATGAATGTATTACCGCGAATAACTAGTACAGCTACCTAGTTACCTTAAGATTTATAGATTCATTAGCCTGAATTGTTAGTGAATTGGCATACTTACCTTAAGATTTAATGTTACATGTATCAACCAACCAATTGGTAGAATCGGTCAGGGAGTTAGAACCGTGTCTATGGATTATTGAAATGACTTAACTCAGAACTTGTAAAAACTTTTTTTTTTCATCTCCATTCATAGCTTAGTCTCAGTCTAATAAGGTATATTTTGTACTACTGCACGGGTGAGTTAATGGTTAGACTACAGGGGATATGATCGTAACAGTATACTTTTGAATCACTTGAAAGGAATCGGCTCTCTTAGGATACACGGGAAATTAGTCCAGAAGCGAGTTGGATTGTTCAAACGGATAAAAAAATTAGTTTTATGCACTGTGAATGATGGAGTCTCTTGTAGCGACGATGGTTGATTAAGGTCCGCTACTTCGCTTTTTCAGGTCATCAACAGGGACACTGGAAAACATTTTTTTTCTCCCCTCAGTTTCATTGGGCGGATTGGGGTACACCAGTGCAGGCAGAACATTGGCGCCTTTATGTAATTAAGGGTAAGTAGTGTGGTCAAAGTAATAGAGAATAAAGCTTCCAAAATAGACTATATATAGCATTCTCTTATTCTTCTCTTCAATTCTAGCTTAACTTTCATGCATTGCACCTAAAGGAGTAGTAAAACTCTCCATCTGCAATTGACTGAATACGGAGGACTCAGAATCCTCTAATTCCAAAATTAAGTTCAATAAAATGAGTTCGCTGGAACAAACCTTTTGTAACCTGTAGGTGTCAAACAAATTAAGTTCAATGAACCTATGAAACTCTCGACAAACGAATCCAATTCAAACTCATAATAATGGTTATTCAGCAAGCACACACCCAAACCAACTGGTCCCTAATTTGGCAAATTGTAATGAACCAGATTGGTATAAAAAGAAAGATTGGAAGAGGCTAGTTAATTTTCATTAGTTACATCACAAAAATGATTTACAATATCCAATTAATTAAATAATTCCAAAAGAAACTAATATTGTAATAAGCGCAACTTTTAGGAAAGGTTTACAATGTCCAGTAAACTCAAACAATTCACACTAACGATTAATAATGTCCGGCTTAAATTAATTAATTAGTTTAACTGATTTACGTTGAATTAAATAAATCTTATAAGCAAAACGAACAGCGCCCAGTTAAATTAAGGATTTCACATAGAAGATCGATGACGTCTGGTTTTATTTAATTATTGCTTTATGTTCTGGGGCGCTACCCAGATGCGGTACAGGACCCAGCCTCACAATATACTACCAAACTTCTAGAATTTGCTAGAATTGCATTCCGTATTCACGAGACGCTCTACAGTCGGATTTTTTTTCTTTTTATTTTTGAGCTTTCCTTGGCTGCTATATTTCCCTGTTTTTTTCCTCTTCGTCTTCTCTGTATCACTTTTCTTTTTCCGTGTTATCGTTTCTAAACTTGAAAACAACAACAACTTCGCCACCAAATCGAATAATCCAATCAATCAAATTTCTTTTTCGACTCACGCTAACTCAACCACCTTTTTATGCTTTTCTTATTTCACGCACGCCTCGCATTCTTGTCCTTTTGTCATTTTTCACATCGTCGAACATTCTAGATCTTCGAAAATGGCAACAGCAGTACGACCCCCCATGGAATTCTTTCGCTTGCGTTTAGCCTAGAGAATTTTAACCCAGTTTACTTGCAGGTTGGTGTATTGAGTCGAGATTGGGTTGAGTTCTCCACTTGTGTATTTGAGTACACAAGGTTGGCTAAATCAGGAATATTATGCATGTAGGTTCAATACAGGCACTCCAGGCTAATTTTGCTTGGATACCCTCGGGATGGGTGCTACGCAAAAGTGTCTAACAGTCTCCGTTGGCTGTCTCCAGACGGAAATCGCGTCTCAGCAGGCGTCTCAGGTAACAATACTTTTCAAGAGTGAGATTGATTATATAGCAAAGTTAAAAAATTGATGTTACTCACAAAATATTTTAAACCCAGGTAGCACGTAAGCAGTAGCATGAGAGAATGATGGTAATATGCACCCAATGAGTAGGATCCGGAGGAGAAGGTGGCTAGGTATTTACTAAAAGAAATTTTTTCTATGTATACTTTTAGGCTGCGGGTAGGAGCCCTTGGCGCGGGGTGGTGGTTGATTCCAATAAGGCATGTTGCAATTCGAATTAAAGGTCTCGCCGAGCTCTATCGGGTAGTGTACATTTTTCTGATTAAGGAAACTTTCTTGGGACGTTTTCCTCGCTGGGAGACCCATTTTCATGCACTTGGGTCACATACACCCCGGTTACCACCCTAAAAGTGTTTAGAGAGAGAAAATTCTTCTATGAATTATAGCAGGTAATGAGCTGCGGTGAACAGTGAAACCCGTTATCAGATCAGGAATAACCGTACCGAGTTAGATGCAGTGGTGAATCCAGGAGGAGGGACCTGACACTACCCCCTAAATTAAGGTGAAACATATTCAATTAATTGATTTATTTGAAGTTATTGAGTTGTATGAGTTATTTTTAATTTATATAATTCAACTTCAAAAAATTATACAAAATAGTCTTGTTCCGAAACTTAAAATAACAAAAATTTATTTGAATGAGTATTATTGTATGCATGTGATGTATGTGCATAGGTTTTCCTCAGAAAATGAGTTTCACTCCCCAAGTAACGAAACAGACTCGCTCACTACCACATCATAGTCCTAACTTAGTCCAAACTCCAAACATTCTAAAGTATTTTCTTATGTAAAACCACTGACATGTATAATATGGACTGACTACGTCCATAGAAGTACACTCCAGAAAATGGGTTCATTTCTATACAGCGTTTTCTTTTGGTCTAAGCACCAAGTTTCATCTGAGAGAGAAATGTAAACAAATGTAAACAAATAAATACGTGGGTTCGTCAAAATAAATGGAAATAAATATTTTTAAATTAATTATTTGGGTTAATTACTGATAAGAAGTGTTTTACCAAAGGCAATATATTGAAAGATACTCAACAGAAATTCGAAAGGTTTTATTATAATCACTTTTCAACTTCCCGCCAATGGTGTTTTCAATGTTGGCACCAAAGTAGGAACTATTTTTGACACAACAAATTGTACCCGCATGAAATAGCATATTGCAGTGTCTAAAACCGAGTAAAGTTTGGTTTGAGTTACTCCTGCAGTTTGCACCATTAACTGCTATTCTATTAAAAATGACTTTTGGTAAAAAAATTATATTAAAAAATGACAAATCATTCACACCGCTTAATGCGGAAAACTTCCTAGTTCCTTACTACTATACTGCGGTACTGCGGTAGCTAAACTACGCGCGATACGGCGCTGGGCAATTGTTGCCCGCTTTGATGTTTTTTGTTAAATTTAATTGCAGTAAGATGACCCGCCCTAATTTTAATGCTAGATCCGGTTCTGGGTAGTATGATAGCATAGAGATATCTCGATAAAATCTACCCGATAAATAGCCAATGAGATGAGGAAGTTTTTGAATTAGGTTTGTGTGAAAAAAATTGTGACTTTTTTTTTTAAATCGCCCTCAAAAAATTTGGTAGAGTTTATTGTTTTTAACTTAACGGAATTTAAAATTTTCCTTTGCCGTAGTGGTATGAGCTAGATGGGCCTAATATTTAGGTAAATTAAAAAAAAACTTGATTTTTTCAATTATTCAAGTCACTATGAACAAAAATGTTTTCGAATTAGTAGTTTGGTGTAAAATCAACAAAAAATATTATGACTGGAAAACTACGAAAAATCGAGGGTGGTTTGAATTCCCGAAAGACGCTCTAATTTCAGGCTTCGGATTATGACTATTTTTTGTGACATCTGGTATCGTAGAATTTAAGGAGCATTTTATCAAATAAAAACTCGACTACTTTTTACTTTTACCGTATAATATATGTTGAGGGTAATGTTACTAACAATAACTTCTTAATCAAAAGAAATATATTTTCTGTTTTAGCTACTGATTGGTTTCAGTAATTCATGCTCTCCTTAACGAAATTCCCAAACTTAAATTTAGGTTAATTTCAAGTTGTCTCTGAATATGTAGATTTGTATATCAGGTGTCGCCCTAGTGTATTAAATAGTTATATAATACAAGTCGAAAAACGTATCATTTAAATGTTACCCTTTAATCGATATTTGAATCGGAAACGTATTGAAATCAGATTTAACGACCAAAGGTTAACTCAAGGACTTTTTGTGCTTATAAATCAAACGAGTCAAGGGTGGACGTCAATAGCAGAGCACTTGTATTGATGGAGCTGAAGTAAATTTGAATGGAGAAGGCCTATGGAACTCTGACGAAGAAGAAGAACATTGATTGACTGACGTATGTCATATTTTTTAATATCCATCTATTTATGATATTTTGTTATTTTTTTTTTACTATTGAGATCATTATAGGATGTCCTTCAAAAGGGTTCGGAACTTCCCATATATCTTAACTAAAAAAACGGGGTTTTCCCTTATTCTCTTATACCTCCTAATTCATAAAAACATATCTCAAGTAATGCCACTCCTTAGGTTGAGCAGTTTAGGGTTTGATATCTTTTGAGCCTTAAACACGTCATATATAGGCTGATTCACTAAAGATTCTTTTCAAGCTTTAGGGTGTGGAAGAAAGATAAATTAAAATTATTTTATTAACCATTTTACCTCCTACAAAAAATTAAATGAATTGTGACTCAAAATGAATTAGTGGGAAATTATAATTTCCGTATAGCATCTAGAATCTAAATCGCATTGATGGCAGGATATAGTGAAATTGGGATGTTTCACACGAAAAATGTGATTTTTTTGTGGATAAAGAACTTTCAGTGATTCCGAACTAACGCTTTCAGGCAACTTCTCTAGATTAGCTTTAGGTAAGGGAAAATAAATAAATAAGTAAATATAATACCTAGATAATGCTGCCGAGCATAGTATTATATGTCGTAGAAGTGACCCGAAATATCAATTCACGCTTACACAACGAAGCTGAAACGAATATACTTCCCAGCGATTGGTTAAAAAAAACATGAAAGAAAAATTAGAAATGTTTGGAAAAAAGAAGGCAGGGATTGCAGTTACAGAAGCTCATGCCCCACACACTTAAACTTCCTTAGGTTATATATTAAGCTCTTCCAGTTTATTTGATATTTCACAGAGTTTCACAATCTTTAGGTGCGCTACGTAGAATGACAAATGGCTCATATGTTTAATTTTTGTAGTATGAGCAGCTTCTTAACTAGACCATCACATGAAATTTGGGATTGATTCGAAAATACGAAATCAGCCATAATTATTTTCTGGATATCACTCTGCCGGGCCATTTTCTTGTACCGCAGATTATTAATCCATTTTCTTCTGAATAAGTGCTGATTTTGATAATAGAATTTAACAGGTTAATAGTATTGGGCAAAACACTCTGCTGATTGTTGTCAACTGTTAAGTTCCTTAGGGATCTATAATGAGTTCTTTATTATTGACAGTTTTTCATCAATGATCTTCTCTGGGAAATTAGCAATGCTATGTTCCATAATATATAGTGATGCTGCAGATTGGCACTTCATTTTGCAAAAAGGTTTCTAAATAATGCAAATATATCTATATCCGGATCCATCGGATTATGTCCTCAAACAACTATCCCAATAGCGTTATTAATAAAATCATTAAGTATGCCGAACATGCTCAAAGTAACAATAGCAACACCGCCGAAATTCACGCAACCGAAATACACAAATACCTATAAACAAAAAACTTACATACATACCAAACATAAGCAATAAAATCATTCTTGCTCTACAAAATAACAATATCAACATTAAATTGGGGCTCCAGCCTAAAAATCAATTAAGATTAAACTTTTACTAACATACCAAAACAAAAATTGCAAAACCAATAAAGGGCGCTATATATGCAGTCAAGTGCCAAACGAACAATTTATTTATTTATTTATTTATTTCATTTAAGTCTACAGAATAATATCCAACAGACTAGTAAGGTTGACTTAGAGCTACAGATTTAAATTTAATTAAGCTTAATATAAGTTAAGAATGATTTATACTATTTTCAATCATAAATAAAGATACTTTGAATTCTTGACGAGGCATTGAAAAATCTGCATATTTGTTAAATATATTAAAAATTCGTACACATTTGAACCATAGTTAGTTTTATGAGAGGAAGCATAAATTAAATCACTTGACCTTAAGGACCTGGGTATAGAATATACTTCAACAGGAGGATAAGGTTAGGACAAATTATAGATTCAGAGAGAATATCTTTAATTAATAAATCACATTGAACGTCACGCCTATAGCAAAGATTGGGCTAACCTAACAAAAAACGTATTGACTCATAACTAGGTATGTTATAATAAACTTAAAGGCTCTATGGCAAGTATATTCAATATGTCTGAGAAATGCTAATTTACTAACAAAAGTTACTCCCAAATCAGTAATTTCATCGACTCGAACTAAACTGTCATTATTAATTGAATAATTGAAGAGAATGGGGTTAGCATACCTATAAAATGTCATAACTTTGCACTTAGCTGAATCAACATCCTGCATCTAATGTGCTAAAATATCGTATCTTCATGGTAAATATGTACCATTAAAAAGACGATGTATTCTTATACCCCAATGTCCTTGGTTTACTTATAGAATTAGAGAACTCATTTGCGGCGTGATATCGCGTATCGTAGATGGAAGTGTTTTCGTACTCCTCAATGTTGGGATCCTACGCAATACGGTAAATATAGTAATAACGCGGTTAAAGCTTCAATATCATAATTCCAAATTTAACACTTCTTTGCCTAAAAATTGGGGTTGGTAAGTCCAAAAATAACATTATAAAGCTGATGCGAATGACTTAAATCGTGTTTTTGTGTCCCACAATGGGTTTTCCAATGACGGATCGAATTTGAATTTTCTATGAGACCATACCATTTTCGATGGGTTCTCCTTTACTTCGGCTACTGTAATGAAAGTTTTTCTGATAGTAGTTAATGTCCATCGGTACTAATGCTGTTGGTATTAATGGTTTTCATCTCAGAATAATAAAACTGCTACTGTCGATATTACTTCCCTGTCTTACACATCTTTAATACTATCATTCTACGATCAACTTTTCCTGTGTCCTGGAAGTTTTCTAAAGTTTTATCCATTCAAAAAAAAACTCTCGGTGTAGCAGAATATGCCCAATATCTATTATTCCATTTTGTGCTAAACCTTTTGAAAAAACTTTGCATAAGCAAATTACTAATTACTTAGAAAATAATAACCTGTTATCAAATTTACAGTCAGCGTAGCTGCATTGTTGATAATAATAGACAATATTATAATCTCAATGGATAATGATAATTTAACGGCATTAACCCCTTTGGACTTTTCAAAGGCTTTCGATCGAATCAACCACACCTTATTAATCCAAAAACTTCGTTCATTTTTTTCATTTTCTAGTTCTGCATGTAGATTGATCTGGCCGATTTCCTTCCTATGCACAGTGGAGTTCCACAAGGATCCATTCTTGGTACAATACATTTTGCCGTATTCATAAATGATCTTCCATTAGTTCTGCGAAATTGTAACTATCATCTATATGCAGACGACGTTCAACTTTATATCTCTAGACCCCTCGGACTTATTGAAGATGCTGTCTGCCATATGAATGAAGATCTTGGTCTCGTGTCTAAATGGGCTCATGTTAATGGCCTCCAATTAAACGCATCCAAGACTAATCTATTATTATCTATAGAACTGAGTTAGATACGTCCTCTTTTCCAAATGTGATGATACATACCCAGGGCTATTTGCATGGGACACTGTAATTTTGCAATAACATATACCAATTTTTTTTAAAAATTGTATGCAAGTTATAAATATAACATGTATGTAGAAAGCTCCGACGCACTATTGTACGTACATGCTCCGGTTGCATTAAAACTATGCTCAAATATTATTAATGTTAGTCTTTCTATATCTACAATTATTTACAGTAAAATTTATTTCAATCGATATTCCTTAAATAGTTTTATTTTAAAGTAGCCCTAATTCTTATAATATTAGTAAAATCGAGTAATTATTTCAAATAGTTCACGAAATACTTAATTACGTAATTCTTTGAAATTTCTAAATGCGAGAAGGAAATGAACTGATGCAAAGTCAAATTTCCAGAACTATTTGTTAAACTCGAACTTAAGGAAGGGATAGATTGAGAAAAATTGGTTACTAAGATTAACTAATCTGTGCTATTAGTCTTAAGTGCTACCATAAAGTACAAATTCAGCAGCTATCTTGTACGATGATCGCATAATTCTTCTCCCTCTGCAAATAATAGCTTTTGTTGAATGAGCAATCATAAAGATTATCCCAATTAGTTCAATGAACCCATTTCATTCAGAGGGTTTTTTTTTTTTTTGTACAGACAAGAAATATATGGTGATTTGTAGATTCATATGAAATCTGTATGTCCTTCAGTATTTTGGGGAATTTATATGGAAGAAGTTAATTGGTTAAGGGATTTTTCTATTGTATGTTGCTAAGCAATTTTAACCACAACTGGTATGTATGTATGTACATGAAAGTATAGAATAAAATACCTAATGGGCTTATACCAAACTATTCAAGTTTTTTTTATTATAAAGGAATAATAATAATGGCGAATATATAATTCGAGTAATTAAAACAAAATCTTGTATCTCAAAAGCTTTGAATTTGCTTAGCACATTCACTTAGCTATTCAGATTCCTGACAACAAATGGCAATGAATAAAACCAAAATAATTTGCCAGAAAAATGGGGTTTCAAGTTGCAACATGATTTTGGTTTTCAGATTATTTTACGTTACCTCTCATCTCTACGTATGTACCATATAATCAGCTTCAATTACTCTACACAAGTTTTCAATTTAATTAAAATTAAATTACCGCTTTTTGGTCTTCCTTCTTACCCGCCTTATGTATGTGTGGATGGTATGTTTGTGCAGTAAGGATGTTTTAACCATGAATGCAGACAAACTATTTTATATTTTCCGTATGGTAGAAACTTTTGTTAAACTACAAATAAAGTTTTTGGCAATATCAATTACTTGATCTCGTTATAATACTTTTTCCTTTCGTAGCAGCACTTCCGAATTACATTGCAATTAATCAACTTCTGGCTCTACAATATATTATAGTTTTTGATGGGAATGCCTAAGTGTGTTATAAATAGAGCAAAGTTACTGAGACAATAAGGAAAAACAGATTAATTTGAAAACTTCATAAAAATTTACACAGAAATTGGAGAGAAAATGTTTTGCATTGTGATACAAAAAAGACATAAAATTGTGAACGTAGTTTTGTTTCAAATACTTTTCCAACGACTTTTGAATTCGCCACTTATTATGTTTTTTTAGTTTCATAATATATCACAATCAATTAAAATTAAATTAAATTTTCCCTTTAGTATTCTTTTAACAACAGAAGTGAGTTTTTATTAAAATTCCCCTGGTTTGTCGATTTTATAGAGTATAAAATTCAATTATCAATTTAAAGTAGATCAGAGTACAGCAAATGAGTTTGTCGTTGGAACTTTTATCCTTTTTATATGCAGACTGTTCACACCGAAAGGATAATTATGAGAATCTACAAATTCAAGCATATCATCTTGACAAATGTTCGTATACAGATGGCGCTAGTTCCAAATTATATGATTTCTCTCTGAAATTGTTCGATTTGATCGTTAGTTAACAGTTAGCTCCAGGGCAGGCTTAAGTAACACGGAGAGTTAGGGAATTTGGGAGATGACAACTTGCGTTTTCTCCGTTATAACTACGTAATTTTCCACTTGCAATTCACTAATATATTTGGAGGATTGGGGAAAACTTGAGAAGTGTGAAAATGTGGGACTCGCCAGGGACAATAAAGTGTATAAGCTTTTTGCTGTGGAGGGTTGGTTTTTTTTTATATTCAAGATACTACATGGGTCTATTGCCTTTCGATGTCGAGATAAAAAGACATTTTTTCTTAGTATGGTAGTTTTTGAGGGATGTAGGGCGTAGGTTTATTTTTAGTTTCTCTGGAATAACTGGAGAATAGAGATGAGGAGGGAAATGAATGTAGTAACAGAAAAAATTAGAGCTTGGGGCAAATATGATAAAGGAGGAAAGTAGAGCGTGGAGGAATTTTTACCACCCCAAGAACGTCGTTCTTACACGTGGGTCATATACACCCCGTTTCTGTATTTCGGGTGTATTTATTCCGTTCTTTCTTTCACATCCATAAGTACTTTGTTGTGAATAGTTTTCTTATGGAAAGTGAATTTTAATGACTTACCAAGTTCTTCACAATGAAAATGAAAATATGCCCATTTTTTGTACTAAAAAACCAGAATTTCTTTTACGTTAAAAATAACTGATTCACTTCTTTTATTGTTATTTTGTTTTAATTATGGAACGAAATGTAGATGCGAATTCACCCTACTTGCAAGCCTTAGCGTGCATATTTAATATTTTGGCATCTCTTCTGCGGTCATCTTTCTTTTCTCATTTCTCTCACATTTTCTCTAATTTACAAACGTTTTTCCTAATTCTTCTAAAAAGTTAATGAATTGAAAATGGAGAATTAGCGACTTTTAATATGAGAAAATGAAAATTCTTACCTTCTAAATTCGCCCGTATACTTTAGCAGGTATCTTGAGTCATCAAAATCCACATAACTTTGTAATTATTGCATGGATATTATCAATTTCTTTTTTTTTAAAGCCGGGATATGTTGTTAATTCGTAATTTAATTTGAAAATTCTTACCCGCCTAGATACTATCACAAAACACAACAAAACAGACAGTACTGTCAGTTGAGAATATTTCCTCATACTTTTCCACTTACAAATCACAGGGCAATTAATAAGTGGAAAAGAAAATTTTCGGGAATTCTCAAAACAAATTCCCTGGTAAATTTTTTTCCAGACCATAACCATGTTAGATCTATTCCATGATTCTTTGATATTTTTCAAGGAAACCAAAATTTTGAATTGGCTTATCAGTATAATCATGCTTAACAATGTTATCTGCTAGTAGCTTAAATATGTGCCTTAATTATTAGGCTTTGATAATCGCGAATATGTCGTTTAGAGAAATGCAATTGTATTTGATAAAAGAACTAGAACTCTGATACTGTCCGTCCATTTTTTAGTTTTTTATCTATATTAACATGATGTTCGGGGTAAACAGCAGCGCCTTTTCTAACAATTTATTTCTTTGTTTCGGTATTTTGAATCCTGCTGCTGTTTGCTCCTTTCTCTGATGGTAAATCTATTTCTCATTACCACAAAAGAGGCCAGTTAAAAATACCTTACAGCAAATAGCCCTGTATATGAATTATTGTAATTAAAATTGCAGGGCAACTTTTCGTTGGATTGTTGTATGCCCCTACATTTTATCATGTCCCTTTATCCTGTGCATTCACCTGTTTTTTTTTAATTTTCAAACCATTTGATGCTAGCGTCGAACTTTGTTAATTATTCTAAGATATCACTTCGTCGTTTAAGTTTTTTGTTAACTTTGTACTACCCTTTTTGGTTAAAATTTATAATCCTTAATATTAGCAATTTTTTCTTTTTTTTTCTTTTCTTAATATGCCGAAATAATTATAATAAACTCATCGAAATTACTATCGCCGCACTTGACAAAATTTTTAACTCATTTTGCTTTATAGTCTAATGAGTCGAGGCCGACAATCCTAAAACATGACCAATTACAACAGATCTTTCACATTCAGGAAAGAGTTTTAACGCGTCCATCCTTGTAAGCAAGGATATCGTCTTCCCAGTATTCTTTGGAAAGTTAACTTTATCAGCAGATATCCGATTAGTACGAAGCATAAAATTAAAATACAAAAGTAATTACATGTATGCCAAAGAGATGTAAACCAGTGCCCGCATAGTTGGGCTACGGAAAGCCACAGGTTGAAATTATTGCGATATCTAAAATATATTAAAATTTCATTTTCACATATCACATTCTAGGGATAGACTTAAGTTTAACTGCGGTCTACTCTTGCGTGATGAATAACTTGTTTGCAGTTTTGATTCTACATTAAAAACAAAGGTGAAACAACTTGATATAAATTTTCAATTCACCATTTTCCAGAAACTTTCTCAATTCTATCTGCAGTTCGTAAAGTTACCAAGGCCTTGAAACTGACTTGATACAAAGGTAAAAGTTTACATCCATTCAATATAAGCTAGCAACTAACTTTCGAAAGTATGAAACAACATAAATCATAAGAAACTTTGTTAGAAGAGATAAATAGTGTAATCCGGCTTAAACCATTCACATCTCGGGGTTTTTTTTGTTTTTGTCTTTCATTTTATTTTGTATAAGCATTATACAAACTCAAACAACTCATAATTATGGGTAGTTTTTGCAATTTTAAATCATTTCAACCCAGAAGTATATACGAGATTATTTTTTTTTCTGGTCTATAAAGTCTTACAGAATACATAATTTTGAACTGCAATATTTATAATAATGCAGGTTTAAAGATATTTCCAAAAAGAATTTCTTTCTGTTTATATTTTAAAGCGTCGTGCTGATTGTAAGAACGAGACAGGTCAGCCACGGATTTTATTAAATATTCTGAGTAAACATGCTGACGGACTTAAATTTTGTCATTTAAATGCCAGAAGTTTGTTACCAAAGATCGGCGAATTCCGAGAAATTTTTCGCGAGTCAATACTCGAAATTATTGTCATCTCCGAAACTTAGCTTAAACCAGAAATTCGTGATACCCAAATTTACTTGTCAGATCGTAGAATATTTCGTAAGGAGTTTTGTAAAAAAGTATCTTAAATTTAAGGTCATATTAAGTAGTGGAAGTGACTCGAATGCTGAGTCTATATTCTGTGAGGTTGTCTGTGGAGTGGAAAAATGGTTAGTTGGAGCAGTCTACAAACCGCCAGATCTTGTCTCCCTTGAGGAATTTACTTCTGACCTATCTCATTTAGTGCCGCAGTATCAACATGTGGTTATTGGTGGTTATTCTTACTACTACTAGTCTGACAAATATATTTCAATTAACAATTGATTCCTTAGATTTGCACCGTGTAAATCAAGAAAATACACATTTCTCGAACAATTCATCTTCCTTACTTGATGTCTTTCTCACGTCCAATCTTCGCTCTGTTGTATTTTGGAATCAGGTATCACTTCCTGGTATATCGGATCATTATCTTATTATGATTACATATGATTTAATTCCTGATAAAGTATGTTCCCCAAACACGTTTTCATATTTCGCATACGTTTTGATTGATTTTCGAGCTTTTGATTCCGAAGCTGGACTGTTTCTGTGTTTATAGTATGGCTGATGATAATGATCAAGTTGATTATATTAATAACTCTTTGAACTATTTTCTTGACAAATATATCCCTCGTTACATAGAATAGTGTTAATCCACAATGCCCCTGGTTTGCATCACGCATTAGACAATAAATATCATCTAGAGATTTTGCATTTGATAGGTGAAATCGATTTAGGATTCCGGAATTTTGGAAGGACCATCGAAGCCTTTGTAAGAGGGCAAGTAGTGCTATACGTCTTTCTAAGAAGACAGAATTAATTTGCCGTCTAAAGTTCTATGGAAGAATCTTAAAGCTATCGGTAATAAGGCGAAAACTGCTACAAATACCATAACTGATCCAGAAGTGCTTAATAAGATGTTTACTTCATTCGCTAATTCTTCTAATTTTTCCACTTTTTCTCCTTTGAATTATTCCCTAATACACTCCACCTACAGTTTCTCATCTCTTAGTTTTTCCAGTGTATATCCTGATGAAGTGCTCGAGACCTTTCTTCGTGTAAAATCTAATGCCACAAAAATTGATGGAATTTCTCCTAGATTCATTAAATTTGCTCACCATTCTTGTCTCCCTAACTCATATATTTAACCTATGTCTTACCACTTCTCGCTTCCCTGATGCTTGTAAAACATCCAAAAAATATTCTAAGATTGCATGTGCCAATCCCCGTGAATATCGTCCCATTATTATGTATTGCCAGTCTAATCCAAAGTCTTTGAGCAGTTAGTTTCCGTCCAAATCTCTAAATATTTACATGAACACGGTCTCATTCATGAGAATCAGTCTAGATTCAGGCACGGTCACACTCACAATTGCTGAACAGCGCTATTGAATGTCACCGAAAATAAAATGTTGATGCCGATCATATTACAATTTTAGTTTTGTTGAACTTTTCTAAGGCATTTGATGTAGTCAATCATAATCCCGTTTGCAAAAAGTTAATTAAAAAATTTAATTTTTCGACGTCCACAACACATTTGATCTTGAATTACCTCACTGGTAGATTTCAGAGTATCTTCTGCAATGGTTCTTCTTCGTCGCTGTTGAGAGTTGTTTCCCGTGTACACCAAGGATCGCTTCTGGGCCCTTTACTTGTCTAATTGCTCATTAACGATATCTTTGAGGGTGTCACACATTGTACGCTAGTAGTGTGTCAAAACCACTTGGTCTGATTAAAGATGGATCAAGTTGCATTAACAAAGATTTACAAATGATTCCTCATTAGATTGTAGTCAATTCCCTGAAGCTTAATGCCAGTAAACCCAACTGTTTGGCAAAAAGCAGAACCAATATTGACACTATTGGGTTCTCTCCGATCTATGGTCTATAGTTCTTTACGGTCTTTGTGGGCTCCTATTAACTATACACCTACTACAACAAGATTGTTCCCATGTCGCTCACTTTTGGTTTTGAATTATTTGGTCATCTTGATTCACATAAACTTTCCATGCATTTTATTGCTATGGTCAGATACATATTTGATTTACACAGATTTGATCATGGGTCGTCTTTTATTAACTCTGTATTTGGTTGTAACATATTTTTAGTTTTATGCATCACATCTAATTCTATAATTCAATTTTTAGGTTTTGTTTTTAATTCACTTGTTATGTTAACCACTTAATGTAGCAATAAAATACCGAGCTAGCATGTATTTAACAATTATGCAGAGAAATATAAATATAGAGATGTTATACCAGCAATATTTATTTTTATTTTTTTCACTAATTATAAAAAACGAATATTTATTCGGGAGTTTACCCAATATTTTCCACACCACAGAAATTTTCGGAAGACACCACATTCTATAGCATGTAAAATATTGTACCTTGGAATTATTTTTAAGCTATTATATACATATACCGCGGATATAGCTGTTGTTTCAATTGAAAGTTAGTCTTGTTTCAGGATCAGCAAAAAAACTTGAGGTAAATATTCAAAATATTTTCAAATTTGGAATTTGTATGGCTTTAAATCAGAATCATGATGAAACTCAGTTTTATGAATAATAAAAAAAAAATTAGAAAATTTATTTCACAGGAATTACTTAAAACATGAACAACAAGTATTAATTCAAATAGCCACTACAGTTGTTAAATAACCCTAAACTATCCCCTACTTTAAGTTCGTCGTCTCAAAATTTGTCTTCTTTATTATCCTTTTTAAAAAGTACATAGTTTTTCAGTACCATATTTATATAATTCCAGATTCATGCTGCTAATTACTAGCATGAATAAATTTCTTATACAAACACACACACATATTCAGAAGTCCCAGACAATGGGCTTTAACTTAATTCCTCTGTTCCATGCTACTAATTCTCAGAATTGGTCCCACATGTTCACCCATACCTACCCAATATTTCTGGTTGCCTTAGCAAGTACTATTTCCATGGAAACTTTTAACTTACACAAAATACAGCCGTTTCAGAGAAGGCGCAATGGTTACAGCATTTCACAATACGAGTAGGATGTTATCCTTGAAGCTGGATATTTATTTCCATCAAGATTGTATTCTTTTCATGAAATATCTTCACCATCTCCCTCCCACCGCCCATATGCGGTAATTTTACAATGATGTCCATAGTGTGCGCAGAGAATTTATTTTGAAACAAGAGTCAAGGATAATAAGAGAAATAGTAGATAACGTATCACATTAATCCATCACGAATAACATAGATATTTTACTAGGCTATTACCAAGGCCAGTTACTTTACGTTAGGTATCCACATTTTAACTCTTCATGCAATAAATTATAAAGCAGTTACACCGTTACTTTACTGATGCTTGGCTGCTTTGGTATGGGAAACGTGTGAGAATTCCTCCCGGAGCTTCGGCATATTTGCACCCTTGTCATGTTTAAGATTTTATATCATCCTACAGACACAGTGTAATGTGGAATTTTTAAATTAAACACACTTCAGTATGTCCGCCGTGTTGAGGCCGTCGCAATTTTGTACAACGTACTCACATAGATATTACTAAGATCTGTCATAAATTTTTATTAAGGGTATTTCCAAGGTAGTGAGAAAGTTTCCATAAACAAAACCGTTCGCTTTTAATGTAATATGAAAATTTCAATGCCATTGTAAAAAAGTTATATTTACTGTGGTAGTAGGGGATAGGATAAAATTATTCTGCAAAGTATGGGACATACTAAGGAAGGATAATAGAACAGGCGCAAGGGTCATGGATCCAGAATTGGAACTCTCCATTTCGCTTGATGCCTGTCTACGCTATATAGGTTTGAACTCAGGAAAGCCAAAACGGGATCTATAAGAACTGCAACTTCTGCATTTGTTCGGACAGGCAAGTTAGGCTTATGTGTCTGTCAATTCATGTCTTTGATTGTGCCTGGAACTGCCATACGAACTTCCAGCTTCCGTCTAGGGATAACAATGTAACCTTGCTTTGGGTTCCTTGACACGAAGGAGTTAATAGAAATGAAAAAGCAGACGATCTGGCTAAATCTGGAGCCGACAGACTTGATATTGCTGTCTTCCCAATATACAGCGAACTATATAGCTACTTCAAGAGGGAGCTACAAAAACTGGAAGACAGACAATTGGGTCTCCTCCAATGTAGTGTGCCCGGTATGGGGTATGTCAAAAAATTCCTCCCCCTCTTAGATGACAGTCGCTAAGGTTGTTTACTAATTCAGTTACTTGACATGACCCTTCCCTTAGTTATTGAAGAAGGCAGGAAACCCCGTCGTCCGAATGAGGAAAAGCAAAAACAGCGTTTTGAAGTAAAATATTCAAATGTATGTGTACATCTGTATATGCACCAAAAGAAAAAGAGCAAATTAAATTTTACAAGTACTTTGACAATTCCCACATTCAAATACGAAAGTGACTATTTTGATAGCAGTCTCAAGCGCTATCAAGAAAGAGACTTCAATAAGTAGGTCTGTTCACGTACCTACTCGAATTTGTGTGAATGCATTATAACATTTTCACCCAAAAGCACCACCCAAACTCTGTTCACGTACTCAGAAAATTGGGGGAAATATGTATACGTTACACTTCCCCTTCAATAAAGTTTTAGCCCAAATCCACCCAAGAAAAAACTCGGGGTAAATGTGTAAAAACTATCAAACACATTAAAATTTGAAATCGAGAATTGTCAGAAGTTTAAATTGTCAAAGGAAAAATGGACAAGGCGGCAGAATTTGCAAATGATGTGCACTGTTTGCCCAGGTCGTATAAAAATCTACAAAATAGTAAGTAAACTGAATAGATATGTTATGTTTGGCATTTTATTTTCAAATTAAAGTTGTTAGCTTGACAGTTTGTAGTTGTCATTTTCGCTTTCTTCCCAAGAACACACAAAAGTTGTTCATGTACTTTCCAAATTTGATAGCTTCTCCTCCTGCAAATTTTCACACAAAAAAAGCCCAAGAACGAAAACACCCAGAAGTACGTGAACAGAGCTAGTGACTTCAATAGTGACTACAGCGTGCACTCTGAACACATTTTGCTGTCAAAATCGAAGGGGAAAAGTTTGGCTACTCTGAACGCTAAAAGCTGTTTAACAGAAATGCGGAATTGAAAAATTATTTAAACATTGCCGGAACTAATGTCTTAAATTCCGTAAATAAATCTGATGATGATGATGATGATTAAGGCATCACCTTGGAATTTATTGGTTGCTGAGAGAAAATCCGGTGGTGACCTCCCAAGCAATATTTCCCATATTTTGTAAATCGAATTTAGATCTATTCGACGTAAATTAGGGAAGCGACTAAGTGTGGTTAAATTGAGATCATATAATATTTACGTCCGATTTATGTAAGTGCGGAACGAGAGGACGTCATTTTGACGTAAATATTAAGGAAACCAGGGAATATATTCCTATATGGCAGAGGACACATTTCCTTGATTTGGTAAATTTAACGTAAATTTCACGTCGAATTTACATAATTTTTCCTTAATTTTGACCTATTTTCTACCTAGTTTAACTCATGTAAACGTCTGTATTAATGTAGAAGGAATTTATAAGTGGAAAGTGGTTATGAGAATTTTACTCTTTCGAGCCCCGTACAAAATACGAGTCTACATGCAATTCTCAACTTACTGCATATCAGCAGAGAAAATTAAAAAACGAGTACCGAGGAACTATCAGTTTCTGGCCTAAAAGAAGAAATAACAAGTAAAAAAGCTAGAATTAGTCTAAGACCAATTCTTATGATACCCTAGATGAATGCCCGTATTAAATTACGTATGGTCAGCGATTTATTCAAGTTTGATTTTTGAAGTTGTTTTTCGCATATATTTCTAGAACGGTTTGTCGCACAGAAAAAATGATTATAACCAATTTTATGGGATTTCATATTCTGCAGAAGTTTTTGGTACAATAAAAAAGTCTTGGACTGATCGTTTTCAAAGTATACGTAAAATACCTAAATTTTAATATGGCAACACCAAGAAGGAGTTGCCCGATTTAGTCCATTTTTAACATTTTATTTCCTAATGTAGTAAAAACATCATGTACGAAATTTCAGCTCTCTACGTCGACGCGTTCTCAGGCAGTGTCCAAATATATAGCGAAAACGAAATTTTTATATGGCAACCCCAGGAAGGAGTTGCCCGATTTGTTCCATTTTCGAACTTAATTTTACTTTATTTTTCTAAAGTCCGTGTACAAAATTTCAGCTCTTTAAGTATACGCGTTCTCGAGATATCGTGCGCACAGACAGACGGACGGACGGACGGACGGACATGCAAAAATCAAAATAACTTTTAATTTTATGCGTGGGTGTCCAATCCATTTTGCTATACCTTTATATATACCCCTATAGATTTCATCTAGGGTATAAAAATTGTGTGTGTGTATATTTTCCCTAGTAGGTAATATAACCCTAATAAAAATTGCTCACAGTTTTACCTTGTCTCTTGCCTCGCAAGGTGCAGTTATTGTAAACCAATACTAATTTGAGTGAAAAGCATCAAGGTGTTTGCAATTCATGAAGAAACATATACAACATTAAGTCCCGATGAGCCCTCTGTTGAGCATTCATTAAATATCATCGTAGGGCTCATTGGATATCATAAAACTGCTCCCTATATACTAAACCAGCAATAAGTAAAAATTTATTCTTGTCATCACCGTGTCAGATGACATTTCTGCTAGGAAAATTCGAATTGACTTTTGTGATTAATCTATATAAATGTTTAAATTAATTTTTTGATTTGTTTTTCCACTGAAAGACTGTCTACCATATACTGAAGAAGACGGTATGTCCATATCCTTACGACTCAGCATCAACTTCAGAAAAATATGTGAAATCAGTCGTAAAATCCGATTCTCATCGTGACACTCATTGATATACTCATTAATAAGCTCATCGTGATACTCATTGACATGCTCATTAATAAGCTCATCGTGACACTCATTGATCTGCTCATTGATTGCTCATGAGGAGCTCATTGATGAGCTCATCTGATATGTCTAGCAGAGAATTATTACGAATAAGGCACATAACTGTAACTTGAATGATTATGGGATTATTCAAAATTAATTCTCTTAGCTTCTAAGCGCTCAATATAAAACGACAAAACTTTTATTGATAAAAATGGAAATCACTTTTTGAATAACACCAACCCGAGTTGAAATCAATTTTGGTATACTTAAATCATTCCGAAATTAAGGAAACTTAATTTATTTGAGTGTTTTTTTCAGTAACTATGGATGAAATTAAATTATAAAATCATGCAAATATTCTATTCATTCCTTTAATCCATTAATTCCTACCGCAGCGTATACGCACAAATATTCCTTTGTATACAAAACCTGGTGAAATAAATACTGCAGAAAAGAAGTGGTGCGTCAGAAGTTTTGTAACTAAGATAGAGGTAATAATCGCTAATGAGTGCTCCTTCCACTTTCCAAACTATAAGGACCTACATTTGTTTCAAGTCATTTTCTTTGTGTGTATGAAAACCCAAAACAACGACCCGCCGTATGTAAGTATATATGTTCAGTTTCTGTGAAGCATAATTACAACAAATTATTTTCTTTTGCTGTGTTGAACCTGCCTGGCTCTTGGCGTTCGGAAGCGTATATGCTTCACTCGACCATTCTCAGTTCAAGTTATTTTTTTTTCGATGATCGTATACGCTTCACTCGTCCTATTTGAAATATTCTCTTCTGTTGTTCATCTTTAATGGAATTTCAGCACCTTTTCTCAACTTGCATTGTTTTTTCTTAACTGATTTCTCAATACAGAAAATATTTTACGCCCAAGGAGATGCAACACGAGATAGATTCATGGTTGGATGGTGATTATGATGTCACAGAAGTTGTTGAAGCGGAAGAAGATTCCTGTGGTGAGGAAGGTGGAGGTACATTTTTAATTTACAAAAGGAACAACTGGAAGAACTATGTGAGATAACTGGAAGAGGTTGATGAGCTAATAGACACCATCAGAAGATGATGAATTAGAGGCTGTATGGAGTCCATCAAAGAAGACTGATATTTTACAAAATTCTTTTCCTAATTTGAAACTCAAATTGATAAATTCAGTAGCAGCGACACCTCCATTATTTGATATTTCAGATTAGGATATTCATTCGGCAGATGGCACTCAACCGGAACCGACCATATCATGGCTACTCGAAAAAACTCCGCAGATTTGGAAGTTTAAACCATTTACAGAGATGCGTTGAAACTACGATTTGCTCGAAACTTTCGACCGGAAAATGATTTGTTATTTACGACGAGGCATCGATCGAGTACTACGGGCCCCACTGTTGTAAGCAGTTTATTCGTGGCAAACCACTGCGATTTGGGTATCTGAAAAATGTGGTGCTTAAAGACACCGTTAGGTTACCTTTTACATTACCCAGAGCCAGACCACGTCGAAAAATATGGAAAACGTGCAGCAGCACTCCCTTCAATGCTTAATAAATTTGACAAAGCAATAGAATCACTTCCACTTTGCTTTTTTTTTATCTTGAACACAATTTTTATTTTATTTGTAAGAAGAATGAGAATTCTGTATTTGTTAGGATATTACATTTTCGTTACATTCATTGCTTTTTAGTAAATAAATAGTCGTCCTCAATTTTGGTTTATCTTATTTAGATAAATTAGCAGCTACTGATAATGGCCGGGTGTATCGTATGTGCTACTGACGTCAAAACCCAAACGGATTGAAGAAATCAAAAAACAGTTTTATTTTCAACTTCATGGGTCTCCAGACATACACCACACAAAATTTCAGATCTCTCCACTTATTCGGTTACATTCGGTTTTAATGGGTTAATATATGTCAGCCATGTTTTCTAGAATAAATATCGCACATGTCATACCTAAAAGTTATTTTTCCTTATACGACGACTTTCCTGGATGGCAAGGCCAAATGACCAAAATTTTCAAATTTGAGGGCAAAATTTCCTGTTTAGGTAATTTTATGTTCAACGGCAATGATAATTTTCTCCTATAAAGAAATTTCGACTTAAAATAGGACATTTTGCCCTAAATTATGAGACTTCGCCTTAAAATAGGGCATTTCGCCGTAAATTACGGAACTTCGCCTTAAAGAGATTTGATTTGATTGCCAAACAGAGAGACGGTTAGGATATATCGATATTACTAACTATTATATTTTATTTACATCTTAAAAGTAGTAAGACAGGTCATTAGCATCATCATTTGAATACAAGATTTGTTAAAAAGCAGGTGAATGCGAACGCAGTTGAATATGCGTGTATTTAGCATAGTTAGGAAGCAAATAGTCAAGTGTGTTGGCCCAAATCAAGTGTAGCATCTTTGAGAGAGATGATGGTTCTGATATAAATGTGTCACAAAAAAAGAGCAACATTTATAATTTTGATGAAATGTTGGCAGAACAGTTCAGCTGCCAGTGATACTGAAGCTAAACAAAAGTAAAGGAACTTCAAGTTTTGGTTGTATGATTTTGTAATTTGAACTATTAGAGATTCCGCTAAATGTGCCCATTTAGTACAATTTATCTTGTGGTTAACTTTTTCGGGAATTCAGACTTTGAGAGCGAACATTATTTAGGGAATAGTTATCTTGCCTGGAACTTTTGAATAGATCTAACTAAAAAGTATGGAAATTTGCCTCAGATCTAGGAAATTTTCTTTATTTATTTCCAGATTTTTCCTCATTCCTATGAGGTAAATTAAAAATTAATTATTAGGTTTTTTTTTTAATAATTAACTACGAAGTCAAGATTACTTTGAAGGCCTAATTCAAAAAATTATTATGTAAAATTATGTTCCTAATTTACCTTAAGGGAGAGTGGCCTTTGAGGTTAAATTCTTAAGTCTAATTTACGTAATTTTACCCAAAATGAGTCGATCGGCCCTAGAAGATAGGAAATTCAATCTCCAGTGTTACTTGGGCTGCTCTGATTTGAGGGCTCTCTCAGGTTTTTTTCGTACCTACTGAATTTTAACCGTGATATTTAAATATTTTATAGTTCATCGAATTCATATAAATGTAGGTATTAACAAATTCATGTTTGTAGTTTCTAGGAGTTTTATTGTGACATGAATCGTGGCACAAAGAAAAAGATTCTTATAGTTTGTAAACTTAAAGATAGACATAGAGTCCGGGAATATGAATAAAGATTTATGTACAGCAAGAAACGAGTTTAGTGAATACTAGAATTATGTCATTTAACCCTTAAGTAGGCGCATACTAGCAAAACTACACAAGTGGGGGCATTGCATCAGCAGTGACCCGAATATCTTTCTATAAATTTAAGTAAACCACGAAATATTCAAAAACAATGCAGTTCGATAACTAAATTTTATTGCTTTAACGAAAACTGAAAAACCATCAATTTCTCTTTAAGTTAACACAAAAAAAAAATAAAAATTTTTTTACATTACATACTGAGGAGCTTCTTGCTAGTCTTTATAGAAAAGTAAAAAAATAAGAGCCACAATTCGGAGTAGAGTAGAAGAGCTACACTATTCACTCAAAACTGCAATCTCAACAAAAGCTTAATTGATTTTCACTAGAATTCATCCGAGAATATTATAAAACTAAGCTAAAACTATATAGCTAATAAAACTTACCTCAAGAAAAAAACAACGTAAGTGCGTGCATGGGGTCATACTTTACTATAGTACAAAAGCATGCGTACGTTGCAGTGGCTCGAGTATAACGATTTTCATATTAATGTTCTAAGATAAAAAACTACTGGAAGACGTAAGGTCGAGAGAGAATGCTATCTACATTTTTTGGCAGTTAAAATTACTCTGACTCCATGCGCATACTTTAGGGTTAAATCACTACAAAACCCTTAAAACCAGGGACTGAAAATAACAATTAGTTTCATTTTTTCTAACCAAAAAATCAGTTAGAAAAGTTATTGGAGGATTGATTGGAATGTAGGGTTATGTTTCTTATTACCGAATTTTAACAAATTTCTTATACTTTTTAAAATTATGATTTTTATTTCAAATTATAAAAAGTAATTTTCCTTTTGGATTTATATCTTAAAAATCAGAAATAATAATTAAAAATTGACTTTTTTTTAATAAATCGAAAATAAAAATCGGGAAATGGTTTTTATTTTAAAAATGAAATACAAAAGTCAACAACCTTAGATCTGTCGCACAATCTTCGGCATATTTCGACCCATATTTAATATTTTTTTAAAGAATTTTTCACCTGAAAAACACTTTTGAGAAATGGAAATCATTTCATGAGTTTTAAAATAAAAATCAGCTTTTAATTTTTATTTTTGATATTTTGAAAGAAAATCAGAAAATAATATTTTACATTCGATTTTTTTAAAAACATTCATAACAGTTACGGTCTCTGCTTAAAACGCCAATTCGACACTCCCGATATAAGTTAAACTGGATACCAAATTAACATCAACGGGCTTTTCCTAACCCAGTAAACTAACTGGCTTTTACAAAATTGTTCCGTAAATTGAAAATAAAACAAAAATAAAGATCGCAGTCGATATTCCCTCGAAGGAAGGAATTATTTATACCATTTATAAATAATTAATCGATTATGAGAATTTAGTGAAAAAGCGAATATTTCGTATATACTGTAAAAATACAGGGAAATTTCTGCGACTTAGGCAATGCTGGTATGTGAAAAGACGGTCTAATGACCGTACAGCGTGGAGAAAACCGCGCAGTCGGCTGGCAAAAATTATTTAAAAAAACACGTAGACACGTAGCCATCCAAAAGCAAATACAAAGACAAAAAAAACAAAAAGCTCAAAGAACTGAAGGAGCAGAGTAGGAGAAGAATCAGTAGTCCCGAAAGAATTGGAAAAAGGGATCTGGACGGGGCCACACATTTAAGAGGAGATGGAACAATAGGTGTATTTAATAGTTTTCTTTAATTTAGTGTTTTTTGCTCCTTTTCTTCTATTTCTTCAAAATATAAAAATTATATACATAAAATTAAAGATTTTTATTCGTGGATTCATAAGCACGTGGCGCCCGATCATGAGCGGTTTAACCCATACCTTTCTCCAAAGCTACCTGGGGAACGTTCGCACCAAAAAGTGCGTAACAAAACGTTTTAAATATAGATTTTGTGTAACTACACTAATTTCACTCTTTTATTCACTGTAGACCCTGTGAAATTCCAAGTATAAGTGCCAATATCAGTACCAGGACATGAACTTAAAATCTTTTGCATAAAAGTACAAGTCCCCGTACTGATACTAAAAAAATTTCAAGTACAAATCACGATACTGATACTTAAACATTTTTAAGTACAATTCCAGATATTGGTACTGATACTTAAATCTCCCACATAACAGCCAAATACAATGTCATACCACCATACCGCCAAGAACATACGTTCTTGTTAATTATTCAAGTACGCATTTTAGTAATGGAGCTTCAAGAGCTTTCGGAAACTCAAATAAACATTTTGAAAAATCTATAGGCAGATAAATGACTGGTTGAGGTTTCCATTTACGAAATATCATAAAATATCTTGCAAAAATTGGAAATGAAAGAGAATCGTATAAGCGTTCGCTGTTTTAATATATAATTTTGTTTTTACATTGTACTTAAGTACTTTACAGGTTAAACGATTGCATTTATATTGAATTTGCTGTTTCATTGGACTCTGACAAATTCAATTAGCTGAAGCAATACAAATTTTTTTCCAATATCTTCTTGTAATTTTACAACAATGCAATTTTTTTTCTGTTTTTCCAACTAACAATTGTAATAGTCGAAACTCGATTATCTGTGATTCGATTAACCGTAAGCTCTACTATACCGTATGAAAACTATTTCCAACAATATTTTGACTTCTCTCCGTTTTCAAGGATAGATTCTATTATCCGGAATGATAAATCCGGTAGTATGGAGAAATGAGAACAGTTGGTATGCTTAGTTCGGATCGTACCCATGTGCCAGGCACAATTTTTCCCATTTAAAGTGGTAATAATAATTCACAATTCCAATATTTATTAACTAATATAAAAAATTAGTTAACCCTTAGAATGCAACTGTGTTTACTTTCAAATAAATTTGTTATACAAAGGTATAAGCGAACCTGCGATGCCCATCATTTTAGTAAGTCCATAAAACAAGAATGATGAGGTTTGAAGAATGAAGAGGGGTTTGGAACACCTGGAGACCTGTGTATTTTAAAACATACACGACCGAAGACCGGGCACCAAAAGAGTCTCTGGAGACATCTCTGAAGTGTATACACGGTTCTCTGGTTCTCCAGAGACCAACAAATTGGTCCTTGGATGCCAAAATATTGGTCTCTGGAGGCCAAAAATTGCTCCTGGAGGCCAAAAATTACTCCTGGAGGCCAAAAATTGTTCCTGGAGGCCAAAGCCTCTTGCCGTGTAGCTTCACTTTTACAGATATTTTACCCGAAAACTACGTGAGGAATTTGAAGTTTAGCAGAACCTTAGCCCTATGTGACGCGGACATATTTCGATAGTCAAAGATTATGAAATATTTTTTTTTATTTTTAATGGAAATGGGTTGGACCTGCTCATAAAGCATTTCAAGGATATAAAAAAACAAAAAACAAAATAACAATATGGTTTTTGGTGAATTGCTTGTAAAGATATAACTCAAAATGTGTGAACAGATACCGTCCCCTGATTTGCTAGATATCCAAAGCTAGAATTTTGATATTATCACCGTTAGGTAGTAGATACTGAGTCGTAGGTAACAGGAAAACTACAGCTTTTTTCGTCAGTCTCATAGTTTTCAGGTACCATAAACAGATCTGTGTTAGGTTTAAATATACTTAAATTCGGTGGATCGACTGTTCGTAGTTAAACTTCTGGTACGGAACGCTCATTGCGCGAGTTCAACTCGCTCTTAATCGAATTATTTATTTTATTTTTAGGTATCAACTTATGTATGATGTGCACTTATTATTTGAAATTGTTTTGTTTATTGTAGAACCAAAATGTTCAATATTTTCTTTAGTTTTACAACTTCGTATAGACATTCTATTTATGTTTTGTATTTATGAATTAAAAACAAAATATGAGCTTGTTATAAAACAAAACGTGTTATCCTTTATATTACTAGCTAGTTCTATTAACCGAGATTTTCGATTTTCCGGAAAAGCCTCGAATCCCGGCATCCAGGATAATCGAGTTTCAGCTATCAATTTACAAGCGTGTAATGGAACACAACAATTTATAATATGAAAACACAAAGTTGACTAAAACAGTTCATGAATATTCTCATTGCAGCATACATCCCTTTACATGTTTTTTTACCTTAAAGCTAAAGAGAAAATCTAACCTATTTACCTACAAACCTCTTTCAAAATACTTGAATTTTCCATACGCAGCGCCGTGCCGCCGCTCCGTCCGTTGCTCTACTAACCTAATTAAAAATTCAGAAAATAACAACCAAGACGTGAGTAGTGGAAGTTTTTGTAGAACATCGTTATTCAGAAGAATGAAAAGCGTCTTATGAATGAAAGCTCATTAGATGGTCTCACTCGGGACCCTTGTTCAAGGGCGTACATAATTAATGAAAGTGAAGTGATGATATTCATTTTTCCTTGAATATAGGGGAGAAGGGGTGGTTGTTGATGCTAAATTTCAGAGAAATACTTGTGCAAGCATATACAGCGTGAAAGTGTGGGGTTAAGTTTTTATTCAAGTTAATGAAGGTGCATAAAAAATGGCATTGATTGGATTCCCGCATGCATAGAATACTTTTATATACACAGGAAAATGATACCTCGGAGGGAGAGTTAATGTCTGTAAACAGGTTAAACATAAATTACTGCAGCTATGATATAAATTGGGAAGATATTTATAGGATGCTTGAAATTGTAATTTCAATTCAATACCTATTGGTACAGAAAAATACGTAGGTGGCTATTTAATCTAAGTAGTAGCACCGGTGTAAGACATCAAGTAGGAAAATCAAACGCAGTGCATTCACTGCAGGATGTTAGCTATTTTAATAGATGTGCAACGGATCGTCGTGCTAAAGAAATTTTTTTAGCTTTCGGACTAATTCGATAATGGTCATTCCGCGGAAATGGTGAAGATTATTTTAGATAAGATTAAGACTCACACGCGCGGGGAACATACATATGTCCCCAGTGTTATATTTTTCTGCATTTCCTCGTAAGTGGAAAAATTCTGTAGTATTACCACTGGCAAAGAACTCTGCTCCTAACGGTCCGAGCGACTTTCGTCCTATAAGTGTACTATGCTTCTTAGGGAAAGTATTGCAGAGGTTAATGGCCACGCAAATACTTAATTTTATCGATCGGAATTACATGCTTTTCAGATGGCAGTCTGGTTTCCGCCCTGGGCATAGCTGCGAGACTGCTTTACTGAAAGTCACTACAGATATTCGAGGCGTGCTAGACAATAATCATCTATCTGTATTAGTTCTGCTTGATTTTACTAAAGCTTTCGATAGTGTTGACCACACACTTCTTCTACACAAGTTGCATGATAAATTCTTTTTCTCCCGAACTGCAATTAGAATGATCAGCGAATTTTTATCCAATCGCTTCCAACAAGTCCTAGTTGATGGAGTTAAATCTAACTTCCTTCCCATCGATTCTGGAGTTCTACAAGGATCCATTATAGGTCCTATACTCTTTACATTATTTATAAATGATCTTCCGCATGTGGTAATGGATGCGAATTTGCATATATATGCTGATGACGTGCAGCTCTATCTATCTAGACCTATTGGATTGCAGGAGGACTGTGTTGCTCGCATTAATGGCGATCTAAATCGAATATCCGCTTGGGCTGAATCTAATCGCTCTTGCTCAATCCGAAGAAATCGACCTGCATAGCCTTCTATAGTGGGGTACTAGAGACGGAGTTATTGCCTCCCATTCTGTCGAATAATGAGATAATGCCTTTCTCCGAAAAGGTTACTAGTCTTGGAGTTGCCCTTAACAGCAAACTAACCTGCTGCGCTCAAGTTTGTAGTATAGTCCGAAAAATCTATGGTGGCCTCCGCAGGTTATGGCTCTCAGGGAGGTTATTGTCAGTTGGTCTGCGACTCAAACTGGTCAAAGCTCTGCTTGTCCCTCATTTTGTTTACTGCAGCACTATCTTCTCTTCCCTTGATGCAGCCTGTAATCGTAAGCTTAATGTAGCATTCAACGATTGTGTGCGTTTTGTTTATGGACTACGTCGCTTTGATCATGTCTCACAATATATTCCTTCAGTTCTAGGGTGTTCGTTGAATGCTTATCGTGATGTCACTGCCCTAAGTTTCTTACATCGTCTAATAAACACACGTTCACCATTGTACTTATTCGAACACCTGGGTTTCTTGCAATCGCACCGGCACTTCAACCTACTTATACCCCGATTCCGCACACTAGTTGGGCAACGCTCTTACTTTGTCCATATTGCACGTAAATGGAACTTTCTTCCCAATGATATTAGAACGATTGGCTCGACGAGGATTTTCAGAGAGAAATTAATTCAATATTTAATATCCACTGAAGTGGTTTGAGGTCGCAAATGCATGAGCTGGGTCCGCTCCTAAGACAACTCTAGGTTGATCTTCATCTTTTTATTCTTTTTCTTTTCTTTTTCTTATTCTTCATCTTTATATTAGTTTGATAATTGTAAGCACATAGTTGTAAGATAACTTACATTTTTTTCTTTTTTAATTAATTCTCTCCATTTCATATCTCGTATGCATAATCAAAAGATATCATCTTGTTGTATACATTAAATAAATTATTGAATTGAATTATTGAATTATTATAACGTGCGGCTGAAATATCATTTTGAACACCAACATAAGCTTAATTTAATAACCAGTCTGCAATAAGTAATTTGCTGTCGCTTGGTGTGTTTGAACGTCTGTGTAAAGTTCTGGTTAGGGGGACTGGGGTACAGATAGCCCTCCCCGCACGTATGATTGTGGAAATTTTAAATACGTTATAAATATTGTTAATATTTTTTTCTAAAAACTTTTATTTTTTAGTTTAATATAAACAGACCAATTTGTACTGCTAGAGATATGCAAAACGCTGATATAGACAGGAGCTATGAATACAATAACTACAGGGTTGTTTACGGCCTACCACTAGGAACCTACCCGAATAAGAGGATTCCATTTCTAATAAATCTCCGAATTTTATTACCCACAGCGAGTAATCATCAAGTAGTTATATGCCCCGACTCTCAAGAAATTAACGAAAATAACAAAAGTAATGAAAATAATTTCTATGGACCAGTTTGTTCCTTTTTAGTTAGGGTGACTGAATAGCAAAGAGATTTGTATTTATATTATTCGTTTATCCCCTAGTTAGTATATACGAAAGTTTTAAAAACTTTTGTTGTTGTAAATAACTGCAATAAAGTTCATCTTTTTTAGTTATTAACACTCTTTTATTTTCCACGCTGTTTGACTGAGGAAAACCACTTCAAAATTGGGGTACAAATGACCCCCACGCGAGCTCCCATGAAACAAGTCGGGACGCGTGTGCTCTAGTATTACTGAAGTTGTGCAGAGGTATGAATCGTAGCGAAAGTGTCCTAAAATGACATAATATGGTAAGCTTAAACTCATTTATTTTCTAGAAATATAACAAAAAATAAAAATTGTTTTAACAAAAACAAATAATGATATGTAATATATATAAAGATTGGAAATGGACGCGAAATAAGATAGTTTTAAAGTCTAACTTTAAACTATATGATCATTTCGGAAACTAAAAAGAAAAAATTAGTGACTTAAAAATTGAAATCAAATGAAATGAATGATACCATACTTACCTAAGTACCTGAGACCTCTTCAAGTACAAATGAATTTCTGAAGTCCATCTGAAATGAAAGGAAAAGAAATTAGTAAAACAATGAGTTACATTTAATTATAAGAATACAAAGACAATGAATTATAGAACATACACAATAGGTACAAGAAATTCGCTCAAGTTCTTGTAAACAAATTACTTGGCGAACTAACAACAACACAAGCAAATCAAACCATTGATTTGCGAAGAAATAACATTAAATATGAATTAATTACAACCAAGGAAGTATTTGAACCGAATAATAGCACCCCTAGTTAATAATTATTAATAATATATATAATATAATAATTATTATGTTAACCTGTGACAGCTCTCGCAAATTTTGATTTATTGTTAAATCCAAGGTTTACGCACAAAAGTATTAACACAGATCATCTACAAATCACATTAATACACAAAAAGACAACTCACCTGACAATTCGTTATCACAATTAACGAAAACACGAAAACAAAAAATACTACATGACACTCGAAACTTTAATCCGCGAACTGTCAACTTTATATTTTCCCGAAATTTGACACATCAGGTCTGTTCACGTACTTCTCGGGTGTTTTCGTTCCTGGGCTTTTTTGTGTGAAAATGTGCAGTACGGGAAGCTATCAAATTTTTTTTTTTTTTTTTTTTATATTATTAAGCCAAGCTCAGGGGATACCCTATGATGAAAAGCACAGCGTGCCAGGAAGGAGATAGGGAAAGGATTAAGGGATATGGAAAGTACATGAACATCTTTTGTGTGTTCTTGGGCAAAAAGCGAAAGTGACAACTACAAACTGTCAAGCTAACAACTTTAATTTGAAAATAAAATACGAAACATAACAAATCTATTCATTTTACTTACTATTTTGAAAATTTTTATACGACTTGGGCAAACAGTGCACATCATTTGCAAATTCTGTTTTCTTTTCCATTTTCCCTTTGACAGTTTGAACTTCTGACAATTCTCGATTTCAAATTTTAATGTGTTTGACAGTTGTTACAGAAGTTACACAGAGTTTTTCCTTGGGTGGTTTTGGGATAAAACTTTATTGAAGGGGAAGTGTAACGTCTACATTTTTCCCCCATTTTCTGAGTACGTGAACAGAGTTTGGGTGCTTTTGGGTGAAAATGTGCTAATGCATTCACGCAAATTCGAGTACGTGAACAGACCTATCATTTCAGGGTACTTTTTCGCGAGGAACTCAGCAGCGTTGCCAGAAAACATGTAAATCGCGTAAGTAAAAAGATATTCGCGATTTTAAAGATTTTAATTTCCTATAATGAGAGGAAAAGAGATGAAAAGAATGTGAGAAGGAAACAAATAGAAATTTAAGTTGCAGAAGAGAGTTTCTATAAAATTACGCTGTGGAATGCATTAGACGCCGTGTTATGGCAAAAATTATACATTTAAAAATTAAATGAAAAATTTCATTAAAAAATTCAAGCTAAAAATGCTGAATAATGACAAATGTTCTATTAAATAAGTGGAAAATAATTGTATCTAAATTTTAATGAAATGCAGTGAGAAATTTCAATTATGGATATATTTTGTGATAAAAAATGGCGGCTGACGGTCTTTAAAAAGGGCTAGAAACGAGGCATCGTTCTCTCAGTTTTTTTCAACCAGCGAAGATATAAGGTGTTCCAGTGCAAAATTAGTGTGACAAGTGAACTCTTTTTTGTGAAAATTGTGATACAAATTGCTAAATATCCAAGGTGGGATATTGCAATTTCTTTATTTTACCATTTCAACCTTTGGTTTGTATTATTTCCGTGATTTTGTTTGACGACATTTTGCATGCTCAGTTTTGTGTCATAGTTGATTCAATTTATTATTGTTATAATTGATATTGCTTAAGATTTTACATTAAATTATAGCTGTTTCTTTGCATGAATTTTTAGATTATTTACGTGCCTTGTCTGAAGTTTAATATAGATTGCTAATTGAATTTTGAATAAGAGTGGAATTGGCATTCAATTAGAGTTTTCTTTTCTCTTGTTAAAATTATTGTCAGCATTAAATAAGATACTGTTAATAATAAATGAATATCAACTGACACTCAATTATTCTTATTCCACTACACACACACACCATTCCTAATCACTATATGAAAACAACACATACATACATCATTTCTTCCGAGAACATAGTAAAATTGGTAAAATGACATAGTGCCCTTCTTTTTAATAATTATTTGCACATATTACACAAGTGAACTCCTTCGCGCTATTCCCTAATCCTGAACATTCATTATGTACCCATTTAGAGCACAGATTGTACTGTATCAATCGTTGCCCTGGTTCAGACCTACTGCAAAAATTATTGCAGTAGAGGCAGGGCTCATCGGAATCATCATCGTCGTTTTGGTCGAAATTCTCACTAGGGTCATCAGCGGCAAGTATTAGGTTTACATTTTGCACGAACAAATGGCATTTAATTGATAGTTAAATGACAACATATCTTTGACTGTATATAATAGGTTCAACGGAACACTGACATCGCATGTCATTTTACCATCAAACACCTTTGGTTTTCTCTACACTGAACTGTCCGTTCTCACTTATATTCTCTGAAAAGTGTTGGTTTCACAGAAGCCGCCCACTCTAACTGGAACTATCTCAGCTTTAGGTTGATGTCTTTATGTAATTTCAAAACTGAATTTTAGATTGTCCAGTGTCGTAGAGGCTGTCATTGTGTAAAGACCTACAGAATATTATTAGTCGTAAAATTAATTGTTGTTCTTAGCAAAAATGGACTCAGTAAATTTCACAAATGAAGAGCTCGTGAATCTCGCAATGTTAGTTAACGATAATATTAAGTGTAGAAATCGAACATATTGGATACATCCATTAATATCTCCAACTTTTTTGCATAACCTTCTGAATTTGTACTCTCCAAGTTACCCACGCCACTGAAAATTCAGCAAAATCTTAAAAATCGGAAAATGTGACAGCCTTAGTAAGCCACATATATTTCAGTAAACTGAAAAATGAAAAATCGGAAAGGTTCTCTGAATTTTTTCAGAAAAACTGAATTTCAGAGAATGGGCCATTTGATTGCGTGTATTCGGGTTATCTTAAAAAGGTTTGAGCCGGGCCAGTGACGCGCGAGTGACGTCGGCAAATTTAACCGACATCACAGAACATGACACCTCAGAACAACCTTCGCAAAATTTTCACTTATATAAAATATAAATGTTCCCAGACAATTTTGCTTAATCAACAGAACTCAGGAAATGCAACCGTTCCCATGCATTCCTGCTTAATAGATAAAAAATTAAAAAGCTTTTATGTTTACGGGAATGAATGCAGATAGATAATTAAACTTGAAGTACAGTTTATATTATTCAGTCAACCAGGTCGGAAGTTATAATATCGTGTACAAAAGTTTGGTTGTGTTAAACTTTTATTTTGCTTCTCTCCAATAAATTAAAATTCAATTTAAATTGTTGTGTTGTTTTCTTCATTCAATCCTTTTTTTATTTGTAAACAAATTAAAAATCATAACTGGCGCAGTCTGTAGGATTGCATTCTAAAGCATTGCAATTCGAAAGTAAATCATTATGGACTTAAGTCAAATTTGAAGAAAAAATTTTTTTTTGGAAGAAAGAGAATAAAAAGATTAACAAAAGGCAACAAACACTGAAAATTGAAAAAAAAAAACAATATCGTACAAAAAGTGAAAATAATACAAATAGTGAATTTCTATTGTGGTGAAAAAAAAAATATATATTTACATATATTTCGCTGAAAAGTACTGTGACTACGATAAATTAAATTACAATCGTTTGAAACGTTTGAGTGAGAATTTTTTTTTATGCCAAAAGCAAAACAAGTGAGAGAATCAGATAGATTCGAGGTGTACTATAAAATCGAAAATCGTGACCAGATAACAGATAATTGTAGTGATAAAATGACGAATGTACCCGAAACCAATCAAACACAATCAGGGTCAACACAACAAACAGAAACTACACCATCAATTTCAATCTCCATAAACGATCTAATGAAAGATGCCCAGAGAATGTATGAATTTAGAGGTAACGGCGAATACGGTGAATACGTCTACCAACGAATTATCATCAATAAAATTCAGGGACCAGCCTTAGATGTCCTCCGGTCCTTGGGATCCAACGTAACGTGGAGCCAAGTAAGAAAGGAATTAATAAATAACTTTGGGATTCAACATACATATCATCAGTTATATCATCAAGCTCTCTCTGCAAGGAATTACCAAGTAAGAGAATATTTTATAACTTTGCAAGGTATTTTAGCAAAATTAAACGAGAAGTATGAATACGATGCCGATAAACCTACTGAATTTAGTCCTAGTGTTAACGATTCAATGATTTTACAAACATTTTTAAATAATATTGATGCCAATTTAGGTTCGATAATTTTAAATAGGAATATTACAAATTTACGTGATGCATTCAATTTATTAGATAACTTAGGAATGATAAGAGAAAAAGCAAAAGCATATAACCATGTTAATCAAAATAAAATCAGTGATAGCCATAGAAATCAATCCAATCAAAGACGTTTTTATAATAATAATAGTTTTAATAACGGCAACAGAAATTTGAATTACCCAAGACATCCTAACTATAAATTCAGACAAAATTCGGGACAATATAGACAAGACAATACAAATGAAAGAAATCAATTTAATCATGGTCAACCCAGACGGAACTTTGATAATAGCAATTCCAATAATATTTCTAGACAGAATACCTCAAATAGAGTAGAACGTATGGATATTGGTCATGTCCAACATGAGGTAAATTTTCATTCAAGCCCTCACAAATTTACTTACCAATAGTAGAACTAACGATCGATGGGGATAAAATTAAATGCCTCATCGATACAGGTTCCTCTACTTCACTTTTAGACGAAGAGAAATTGTTAAAATATAGAAGACAACCCTTAGAAATACCTATTAAATTCAGTAGCCTCAATACTAGTATACATGTCACAAAGCAAATCAAAACAAATCTACCATTTGAATTTAATGAAGATGCTTACATGATGTGGAAGTTAACGAAATTTCGAAACAAATGTTTTGATGCCATAATTGGGCAGAATTTACTCAAACCTTTAAGGGCTATCGTAGATATGGAAAACAAGTGTTTAAAAATTAACAATAATGAAATAAGATTTATCAATAGTTGCCCATATAAAACAGATGAGATACATCAGCTAGAGTTTACAGTTATAAAGGGTAGGGAATTCGAAAATCTCTTTAAATCTTTGAACCCTGAAGAGGAAAAGAATTTAAGAGAAATACTAAGATCATATAAAGATCTCTTCTTTAAAGAAGGCGACCATTTAACTAGTTCTTTCGATATTCAACATGAAATTATCACAACAACCGATAAGCCTATATATTCCAAAATATATAGATATCCCCAAGTTCATGAGCAAGAAATATCCACGCAAATAGCAGATATGCTCAAACAAGGAATCATAAAAGAAAGCAACTCCCCATACAACAGTCCTTTGTGGATTGTACCCAAAAAACTCGATAATTCAGGAATGAAAAAATGGAGAATCGTCATTGATTACCGCAAGCTCAACGAGGTAACAATCGACGACAAGTTCCCAATTCCGAATATAGAAAATATATTGGACAAGCTAGGCAGAGCGCAGTATTTTACGACCCTTGATCTGGCGAAAGGCTTCCATCAGATATTAGTTAAAAAAGAAGATCGGAAGAAAACAGCATTTTCCACGCCTCTAGGACATTACGAGTATGTGCGAATGCCCTTCGGGTTGAAGAATGCACCTTCAACGTTCCAGCGTCTAATGAACTCTGTCCTAAAGGAACACATAAATAAAATATGTGTCGTCAATTTAGACGATATTCTAATATTCAGCACAACATTAGATGAGCACATAAATAGTATAAAGAGAATATTCAATACACTACGTAGCCACAACTTAAAAATCCAAATGGATAAGTGTAAGTTCTTTTCAAAAGAAACGGAGTACCTAGGTCATATTTTGACACCTGAAGGAGTCAGACCTAACCCGAAAAAGGTAGAGGATATCTTAAAACTTAAATTACCAAAAACACCAAAACAAATAAAGTCGTTTCTAGGCATTACTGGGTACTATAGAAAATTTATTAAAGATTATGCCAAAGTAGTCCAGCCAATGACCAAATACCTTAAAAAGAACGTTAGATTAAACCTCAATGACCCAAATTATATAAATTCATTTGAAAAACTTAAGAAAATTATAACAGAAGCACCTATATTAAAATACCCTGACTTCAGTAGAAGGTTTAAATTAGTTACAGATGCCAGTACCTTTGCAATCGGTGCTATTATCCAGCAAGATAATCATCCAATCTGCTACGCCAGTAGAACTTTAAATGAACATGAACGCAATTATACAGTCTCCGAAAAAGAACTTCTGGTCATTGTTTGGTCCACAAATTATTTTAGACCCTATCTCTATGGTGTAAATTTCGATCTGTTAACAGATCATCAACCTCTTAAATGGCTATATACAAAAAGCAGAGGAAAAGATGTTAATCCAAGGCTTTACAGATGGTTATTAAAATTAGGTGAGTACAATATTAATTTGGATTACATAAAAGGGAAGGAAAACAGGGTTTCTGACTTCCTTAACCGAATAAACTCGGATACAAATGAAATAAACGTAGTCGAGACAAATAATGCAAGTAACGACACTGAGGAAGAAATGGAAAATTCCGAAGAACTTTCCGACCTTTCCGTAGAAAATAACATAGATCTTGAGAGTATTAGAACAATACATTCACAAGAGGAAAATCTTAATAACCACATTCCCATACTGGATACAGTGGTTAATCGATTTAAAACTCAAATTATATTAGTTAACAAAAAGGAAAAGGAATTAGAAATAAAGCATAAAAATAGGAAAATATATATTGACTCAGATGATTTGGATAACAACTTATCAGACATCTTAAGAAGATACATAAAGCCGGGAAAAACAGGCATATACACAGAATTGAGCGATAATGATTATAATAGAGTACAACAAAAGATTATAGAATTATTTGACGGCATTCAAAGCATAAGATTTGTCAGATGTGTACATCATGCTAAAGATATGGACAGCGAAGACGAAACATATAGACAAATCCAAAAATATCACAAATACGAGACAGGACACACAGGAATTAATGAAAACTACGAAGGATTAAAGAAACTTATTTACTTCCCCAACCTCAAGACTCTAATAGAAAAATACATTAATAACTGCGACACATGTAATCGAGTTAAATACGATAGGAACCCCATTAAAGGAAAGTTTGAGGTAACTGAAACCCCCAAAGACATTAAGGAAATCGTACATATGGACACTTATACCAATTCCAAAGCTAACTTTCTTACATTTATAGATAAATTTTCCAAATTCGCGACAGCTTACTACCTTGAAGATAAGAATAATCAGACAATTATAGAAAAATTGAGAGAATACAAAGCACAAAGAGGAAAATTCCGTAAGTTAGTCACCGACAATGAATTTAGAAGTATTAATATAAAAGACTATCTTAAAAATGAGAATATTGACTTTCACTTAGTTAAACCCAATAACCACACTGGGAATTCCGATGTAGAACGTTTACACAACACCCTAAGTGAAAAAATTAGAACCTTAGGGATTGAGGGTAAACAACTCAACATCAAAGAAAAAATGTGTAAGGCTATTGAGTGGTACAACAATACTTACCATTCAACTACTAAAGAAAAACCAATAAATATTCAAGAAGGAAATTGCGACAAAAAAAATATATACAATAATCTTTGCAAGGAAAAGGCTAGGTATATTAATAAGCGAAATGTTAAAAGGGAGGAATATTCTGAAGATAGGAAAGAAGGTTACATACAAAATTATAAAAGTGTTAGACACAAACAAGAACCCAAATTTATCAAAACTACATTAGATAATATACATGTCTCAAATATTAAAAGAAAAAATAAATTTTCAGGGCAGTTGGATCTTCAAAGCTTGTCAAATACTATGGATGTGCACAATAATCTAGGCACATCTAGTGGTTGATAAAATCGATACAAAAAAATCGATACAAACTTCGGATACACCGAAATTAAATTAGAAGAAGTCAATATTATAAAAAATTATGACAATATATTGCATTTAATAAGTCCCAAAGAAATCCAAAGCATTGTAGATAGTTTAGAGATAAATATAAGACAGGCAAATCTAAAAGAAAAATCTTTAACCCTCGAGTACCAGTTGAACCACATTCACAATAAAATTAATACATTAATTCCACATAGGCAAAAACGTGGTTTGTTCAATTTCATAGGTACAGCATTTAAATGGATTTATGGTACGATGGACGACGATGATAGGCAAGAAATCGAAGAACATCTTAAGGTCATCGACATAAACAACCACAACGCTATAAATAATCTCAATGCACAAATCAAAATCAATCAAAACTTCAATGAAACCTTCGCAAAGCTAAAAGATGTCATTGAAAAAGATAGGCTGATGATTTCAGAAAGGCTAGACAAAATAGAGGGACTTGTACTTTACACAGACTTTGCACTCAAACTAAAAATACTACAGGACAATATTGAACATATACAAAATAACATAGCGTCAGCAAGATTAGGCATCGTTCATAGTAACATACTAACAGACGAAGAAATTGCGGAATATAATATTGACTTCCAAAAACTGCAAAATATTAAATTAGATACCGCAATAGATAATCAAGATAATATAATATTTGTGATTAGAATACCAAGAGAAATAGTTTCCTTACAGAAAATATTAATAACGCCAATAACTGACGACAAAAACGAAGAATTAACTCTTAATATTCAAGAGATTGTAAAGTATGAAAATAAGATTTTTGATTATGTTCAAAACAGAGATTTGAAAGATTTAAAAATTTCCAACAATTGTATAATTAAAAAGAATTGTATGAGAGTATACAATAATGTATCCGAAGTCATAGAACTAACTAGAGGAGTAGTATTAGTGAAAAATCAAAATAATGCCAATTTCAGTAGTACTTGTGACAAACGTAGAATGATGTTGAATGGTAATTATTTCTTAAACTTCAATAATTGTTCGATAAAAATTGATAATCGTACTATATATAATAATCAAAAGAAGTTCAAACAAAGCTTTGTAATATCAGACTATCTTGAACAAATTGAAGATTTAAATAAAAAAGTATCATTTGACAATATCATTTTAACACAAATGGAAAATATAAAGGAAATTAAGGAAATTAAATATCATAGAAAAATGCATTATATTTTTGGAAGTAGTTGTATTGTAATAGTTATAGGCATTGTAATATTTATCGCAGTTCATACCTGTAAACATAGACTAAAATTAAAAATCAATAATGTGACTCAGGAGAGTCCTCAATTTAAGGAGGGAGGAGTTACGTCGGCAAATTTAACCGACATCACAGAACATGACACCTCAGAACAACCTTCGCAAAATTTTCACTTATATAAAATATAAATGTTCCCAGACAATTTTGCTTAATCAACAGAACTCAGGAAATGCAACCGTTCCCATGCATTCCTGCTTAATAGATAAAAAATTAAAAAACTTTTATGTTTACGGGAATGAATGCAGATAGATAATTAAACTTGAAGTACAGTTTATATATTCAGTCAACCAGGTCGGAAGTTATAATATCGTGTACAAAAGTTTGGTTGTGTTAAACTTTTATTTTGCTTCTCTCCAATAAATTAAAATTCAATTTAAATTGTTGTGTTGTTTTCTTCATTCAATCCTTTTTTTATTTGTGAACAAATTAAAAATCATAACTCGCGTGATAGCTTTAAAGCTCTAGAAACAAAAAGTTTGAAAACGTCGAAGCGCTAATCTAGATACAATTCGAAGTGGTTCCGAGCGGTTAATATTTGAGCGTTAAACATGTCCATGTCAAGATCAATACGAGTATTTTAAATTTGAAAGCTTATAAGAACAAAAAAGAAAATTGCAGTGCATTCAATCAATAAAAGAAAGACAATTTTCGATGAATTTCATCACTTGATCAGTGAACTTCAAACAACACCATTAGAAATTGTATGCGTACTTTCGGTTGGCAAGTGTTACTTTTGAGGACATTTTACTTCCTTGCAAATTCATCCCATACTTTTCTTCCCAGACTTCAGTTGGAATAAGCACAGTCTTTCATATCCCATACATTTGGTACTTACGAATACCCTCAATCAGTTTACCAGTATCCTCCATATCGTCGAATATTTGTATAAAGGAGGATTCACAAAATGTCACTCACCGCACAAGCGGCTCAAAAATCAAAATTGTTATCTCTTTTAACCGCTTGTGGCTTTAACCGCACTAACATGAACAGTTGCATTGTTTACCATAGCAATGACTTTTTCAGGCATTTGCACGCGTAACTATACCGCTTTAAGCTTCGTCAGGATGAACACTTTTTTTACTGTTTATTAATTCTGTACTCAGTGGCGTGCTCCAAAAGATTTTAATTCGAAATTGGAAATAAGGTCACTGTATCAATTTATCCTAGTATGTCACTTTAGGACAAGTTCCTCTACCACGGTTTTCCTTTATGATCATTTCAGGTTAAGACTGATAATGAGCTCTAGCATCAGTCTGACATTGATGTCCCAAGCGCAGCTCATGTAGTTTTGAGAAGGAGTTGCATGCTCAAAACGGATAAATAACTGCATCGCATTTACGAACACGATCATTATTGTCGGTTTCTTCTACACCGTTGAATGGTCTTAAAATATCTAGCTTAGGCGTATCAGACATATCTGTCGTTTGCTCGAAGCATAACTGGTATACGATTCTGAGGTAACTAACCGTACTAAGTCTTGTTGTTGAACTGTTTGTACTATTGCAGCCTAATGACATTAGGTCGCTTCCGTTTTTACTTAATTTTTTATTGCCATAAGGGGGTCTTACAAGTAACTCTTGATTTGTTAATGCTATTGCTATTGGGAATTTTATATGGCTATTAATATAGGACATGAAAACTGTTCATTAACGAAACATGAACCGACGACTGGCTTGCTATTATTCATCGATTATTGATGAATAATGAAAAGCATAAACGAACCCATAATGCACATATTGCGACCTATGACATATTCACTTTTAAAGCCAAATTTATTTCCAGAGTAGTTACAATATTTTGGAAATGCTTTATATAACCCTCCCAGGGAGCAGTTCAAGTATGCATATTAGCAAAGGAGTACTCTCTAACGAAAAGGAAAGAGAAATTGTTAAAACACTCTTAGATATAAAAATATGATTTTATGATTAGATACCGGTTAACGTAGGGAAGTCGTATTACATCTTAATGAAATAAATAAAAAAAATTATAAGTAGAAGTATCTGCTGGCTATTTTATTTCAATTAATGAAAGCCAAAAGTGTACCTTCATCTCTTTAGGTTAGGGATCTCATAAAATAAAAGGGGACATTTCTCGATACTATTGTGTACTATAATTTCCATCTCACGGATATTCTCTATAGCATGACGATTATTTACTAATGTTCCGAATAAAATGTGGTTGTCGATATACCTTTATCAGGATGAAATTTAAAGAAAAAGTCACCGAACGCTTAAAAAAACTTAATTTTCATCTTGTGATCACATTAAAAATCTTAAATCATTTCTTAAACGTAGTTTAAAACATTTAAAAAGAAGTCTGAGGAAATTTTAAATTAAATTTTATAAATTCCACAATTATTAAATGCTTTCATCATCATTCCAATTTCTAGTAAGAATATTACAACCCTTAAGGACTAAAAGGGCGATTAAACGGCGCTAATAAAACGAGTAAATTGTGATTTCCAAGAACTTAGCAATCCCGGGGCAAAGGGATAGAATTCTATCTATTTTTCGCTAATAGACTATTAACTTCGTAATTAAGCGCAAATTCTGTGTCCATTAAATACGGGTATCGTTTGTGTCTACCCCTGTTGGCATAAAAGCTTCTGATGGGATAATCATTAATGGAATCCGAAATTTTCTATAGAAACCTTCTTGAAAGGAGCTCGGAAGGTCCTCTTCACTTCCATGCATATTCCCTGGTCGAGTGTTATAATCCTCAAATGTACTCATGTGAATGGGTTTGGTGAGCATAATTCCCAGATGTAAGTGGATAAACTCTGTTTCTCTACAGAATGGTTGGAAATTATGGCATAATAATATCTCCGGAGTTTCTGCCTAAATCAAGTCAAGATTGTAGCGTTTGGGGCATATGTATGTGTGCTTTGCATATTTGACTGTGGGAAGAGAATGTCTCTATTCATGATAGGATTTTCTTATGAGATGAATAATTATTGTTTTTGTTATTAACTGATTTTAGTCTAGAATCGTTTAAGACATCCTCAAACTCATTTTTGAAAATGCTACTTATTATGATGTCGCTTTTTAGAAAAGAATTTTACAGTTTAGGAAACTCGTTTAGCAGAAGACCAGCACAGTAATCCGAGTTATTAGCTTAAAATTCCATACCTAACTATTTGCATTGAAACTCGTCTCGTCTCAATGTGAAGTTTACCTATGTCCCACCACTGTGTAAAGCTCGACAAATCTCATTTCGTCTTCCGCCAATAATTCCAAAATTCAATGAATTCATCTCTGAACCGGTCTGCATTAAATAAATGATTACTAAAAATTTAGAAACCAAATACGCTTTTCTGCCAAATTTGTGATCACCATTGTAAGAAAATGGGCACTAATACTAAGTACACTTCTACGCTATAAATTCTAGACTATTTTCGCTCCTGAAAAGCCTCAAGGAATCATTCATCAAATTTAAATAACTAGCGAAATACTTCAATCGGATTTATCGTGAACAGTTTAAATTATCTCTGAAAATGATTTAATTTTCAAAATTCATCCGTCTTACACTTACGGTACAAAGTACAACTCTTGCAATATCCTGGTCATGTGCGGTAGATAAACAGAGAACATTTCAATCTAGAGCATGAAGTCGATAGCCTTCTATCTTTTCTTCTTTCGGATTATGTATCTGTGATTACAATAATTGTAACGCTTGAAATGACAGTTGCTGCTGGAAATTGGTCGCACGAATTCTCAAAAAAGGACAGAGACAACGCATAGATTGATCTTTTAGTCGTTTTATCCCAATACAGAAAACGTTTCATGCTTGTAAAAGAAACTATTTAATATCAATAAAATTTCTTCGAAATAAGTCAGTTCAACTATTTATCATAACAGAACACACAGCAAGGTGGCCCTTCATGGGGTTCCTGATTATATGGGGATCATGGGGATTGAAAGGGCTGAACTTCTAGCTCGGCCTGGCTCTGATTCTCTGTTCTTCGGATCAAAAACAGCCGTAGGCATTTCAATCTCGTTTATCGGATCTTTAATCAAAGCGGATGTTGGTAGTAAGCATCAGCAGAGATGGGTGAACCTGAGTACTAAAAGATGCGCAAAACTTTCTCTTGAGGGTCCAATAGGAATTTCTATAATTTTCTCTTGGAGCCCCAAGATGAAAACAATGTAGATCTGTGGTTGGCATAAACACCGGCTACAGCTCGATTCACCCTCATCTAACAAGGATGGGAGTATTTGACAGCTCCGAGTATCTGTCCTGTCTGAAAGCTGAGACAACCGTACAATTACTGTGTTTTGGGAGCAGGCTTGAGTTTCTGGCGTCTGCCATTCTATCTGTAGATGAGCTGAAAACTATTCCTCAGAAAGCCCTGAAGCGCTTCCTTAAGAGAGCAGGAAAGTTTTGGATGTTGTCATGTATACAACTTGAAAAATATTAAATTTTACTGCAAAGTTTTCAACCGTGTAGATGTGATATTTGTAACTGCTCATCGATTTAGACTCATCCCTCCCGGTACTTTTAAGTGAAGTACATAAGAGATTAATCAAAGCATTACCTATAGTTGCCAGATAAATCGAAAATCTCAATTTAGTTGAAAATGCGGAAAGCTATGTGAACCCAAGTAACGCTGATAAAACATATAAATCACCTATATATGCATATAGAGAGAAAGAAAAGTAATTGTCATATAGAAAATACGACCTATTTTCGTTTACGTATTTTAGGGGTCTTACTATGTATATTTGAATCACTCTGGCGAACAAACTATACGCGCATAACATAAGTAAAAGAATGATGCTATAAAAAATATATTTAACGACTGAGGTTGCTTTAATTAACTGCTCCCTAATAAACATATAGGCCTATAAAGATTTTTGTAAATATTTTTTTTCTGCATCAATACAGCTAGCTAAAGATCTTCATTTAAACAAACATATTTTATTATTTTCGACCTATTCTTTAACGGCATGACACATTATGTTATTAATAAATCCTGTCGTTTGTGAACGCTCTTCGTTCAAATTCTCATATATTCGGGTGATATTATGATATTTCTGCTTCTTTGTAGTGGTGAAACTGATCATTGCGGTGAACCAAGTAATTAGAGTCATTTGGTGTAAATGACTCATATAAAAGATTTGGGCATTTGTTAAGTCTCAATGTGGGCTTAGTCATTCAAAATAGAAGGTGCCGGTTTGAAATTGGCACGACTGGTTTACTGGAAAATGTCAAAAACCCATAATTTATTATGATCACAAATTCCTAAAAAACTAGACAATCCAGGTACACCAGTATAAAATATATTATTAATTCACTCTACACAGCAAAAAATAATTCCCTAAAGTGAGTGGCAACAATTTGTCCCACACAGGTTAGGCATTTGTCGATAAGATTAGGGAAAGCTCCACCTTGGAAAACTTAAATTAGGTTTTTATCCCTAACAAATGTAGAGAATTTTTGTTTTCACCGCTAAAATTAAGGGAATATTCCCTAAAAGGTAGTGAATTATCACATTTATTTTTTTTCCCCTAGAGTTTAGGGACATTCCCTAAAATATGGGGAATTTTAAATTGTAGTTTTGTTTATTTCCCCTAAAATGTAGGTACTATTCCCTAAAATGTAGGGAATAGGTGATAGAACCGCACCACTCTCTACTATTGGTGAAGGTGATCGAAGACGACCCCCTTTAAAAGACATAAGAATAAGCTGAATAGCTCATTTCCATGGTCCATAGTACTAAGTAGTATGGAAGTTATATTAGTGCACTGGGCACGGGTAAACCAAATATTGGAAAACAATATATGACTTGTTTTCAAAAACAATGTGTGAATTATATAAACGAAAATATATTTCCACAAAAAATATAGCATAATACCTAATTTATTGAATGTCCTCTTCCTTATATCCAAGAGAGCTTAACATTTCGGGAATTTTACGTATCTACTTTATAGCTTTTACGGTTCCAAACACCTAAATTCATTGAATGTTCCATTGTTTTGGAGAAATTATACTGATTTTCCCTTTCTATCAGAAAAAATTACATTTATTTTTAGGAAAAAATGTGTCTTAAATTTAGGGAATAGTCCTAGTATTTTTACAGTGTACTCTTTTTATTTAATTCATTCGAAGTTCAAAAATTTACCCATAATATTAGTTCTAGTTCTATACTACTATTACTATGGTTAATTATTGGGTCTCCAATGGCGTTTATTTCTTTATCTGTAATTAAAATTAAAAATGGTTATTAATAAAAATCAGAATAAGTGAGGTTAGATCGGTAAGTGAACTGCTCACGTAGGTTATGGCTGGGGTCAAAGAACTCCCAATAGGATACTGCGTTAGATAAATAATTTATAGAAAAATGTGTTAGTAATAAAGGGAGGCAAAACTGTTAGTTTTGGTTAATTCAGACTTCATATACCGTCATAAAACTGCTGATCCGTCTTGTTGCTCGGAACTTTAGTGATTTTCTAGTTTCAGCAGTTTCTTTTTGTTACTAAACGATAAAAAATATTATTCATATTCAAATAACACTGCTGGTATCTTTTTTTTTAATATTTAGCTATAAAGGGGTTTTCTCCCAAGTGGTCTATAGAGCAGGAAATGATAGTAATCACATAAACAAAAAAAAAAATTATGGCAGGGGGGGGGGGGGGGGGGCATTTCAACCGTTTCGCTGTTACAGGGTTATTAAGAATATATGTTAGTTTTTAAAAAAAATGTAACACGTGCATGGTATACGGTCACCGTTAACGGCTACACAGATAGGACATAGGTGTGATAGCTCAAATTAAAAAGAAGACTTCACAGTTTCTATCAAAAAAGTAATGTTAACCACCTTTTTGTTAAACAAGAAAAAAGCTAGAATTGGTCTAAGACCAAATCTCATGATACCCTAGATGAATGCACGTATGTAATTTCTTATAATTCATAATTAATTTAATTAAAAAAACTCTACACGGGTAAGACAAAAGGTGTCATCTTAAATGTATGCGTAGGATGTAAATATAGAGAAATTAACAGAGGAAAAAAAAGAGAAAAATTAATAGAGAAATACAACAAAAGTTACTAGTAAAATAAGACTAAATTAAATTACTATTTACACAATTACCTTGCTTTAAAGTTATCAAAAATTGTATATAAAAAAGATATATGTAAAATATAATATGTTTATATATTTAGAATGGATTTAAAATAGATAATTGAACCTTAACCAAGCGCTACTACGTGCCTCCCTGATAGCAAATCGGGTCTGATTCCACAGTCTGATAGCCTGGATATAGGACTGACGCTCTGACAAATTTATAATAAAGATACTCAGGATGTTTAGAATTAAGAATGCTACAGAGAAGTATTAATATTCGTTGATAAATATAGAATTTTATGGAACATCCAACAACGGAATTAGTGTAAGCAGAAACATGGTCGTATCTACGAAGGCGATATATGTAACGAACCGCAGAATTAAAAGCCATTTCATGCTTGCGCAAAGACACAGAATCCAACTTAGCAGCATAAACCTCACACCCATATGCTATTGTGGGAAGAATAAGTGCCCGGATCAATCTTAGTTTAGTTAAAAGTGGTGTATAGACAGAATTAACAGAGAGCAGGCGAAGGGTGCCATATACTTTTCTAACTCCAAGTTAGATATTTACTAAAATTAATTCCAAGGTTTTTAACATTATCGCGGTATTAAATGGGGTGGTGGTCGAGTATAACGGCTGGGAAATATTTAGTGTTACAGGAATATATATTACGATGGAATTACTTTTGGCTGGGTTAAGTTCTAATTTACTTTTCATGGCCCATTCAGAAACCGCTGAGAGGTCTGCATTCGAGTTTATCAATCCCATCCTCAATAAACTGCAGCGGCATGGAAATATAAAGCTGTAGATCATCGGCAAAGAGGTGAAACTGACAATAATATATTGCGTTTGGTAAATTGTTGATGAAGATCGAGAAAAGCAATGGACCCGAGATCGAACCTAGCGGAACCCCACAATTTACGGGAATGTGGCTCGAAGACTGAGTATTGCAAACTTCCAATTGCATTTGACCGAAAAGGTAAGATGCAACCAATTTACACGCGGGGCTAGAGCAACCGAAATAGTTTTTCGGTTTACTAATTACCAAAATATGATCAAGTTAGTAAAAGCCTTTGAGAAGCCCAAGAGTACTAGTGTGACAACTCTATCATCAATTTCCATGCGTATATCTTCCGGTAACCTTAAGTAGAGCATTTTAAAGTGGTTTTTCGGATATATTCCTAGAACGGTTCGTCGGACAGTGAAAAACCAATTTCATAGGATTTCATGTTCTGAAAAACTTTCAGTACAATAAAATCATTTTGAACTGATTATTTTTACAGTATACGTAACCTCCCCCCCCCCCACTCCCTTCATCTAAAAAATTTTTTTTTGGCAAGGTGAGTACTATCACATTCTGCTCTATGGAACACTTAATTGGAAATACCCTCTATAGTATAGGTGCATATACCAGAATAACTGGTATCTTTGTTTTATACAAAATATCATAAAATAAAATATGCTTAAACTGCTCTTGCTATTGGAGTCAAAATCAATTTTAATATTGCTCAAATTGCTAGATACATTGCAGCGGTTTGTTGTTAGACCTTTTCTTTTTTTTATAAAAGCACAAGACAAAATTAGTACATATGTACCACGTCGCTTGCTATAACGGGTAATAGCTTTAGACCCAAAAGTAGAATATTTCTGATAAAGTTTTCGTCCTTTTTTCAGATTAAATGTGTTGTTTTGATTAATTTGAAGAAGAACTGGAAGCTCACCTCGACATATTGCGCATTTCATGTGAATTTCCGTTAAAATATTTACGATTGGTACATTTGTACCACGTCGCTCACATACGGGTTAAAATTCATTATCACTTCACTGCACTATTTACGAGTAACTACTGATTTCTCCAACGTAAAAATTTAATATAGACGGCTTACGTCACATAAATTGAACTATTTGCTGGTTGGGCGTTAATGGGTTAATTTTCAGAAACACATTTTTATTTATGCAGCAAAAACGATATTTTCTGAGGACAAGTAAGAACACATTTTTGTAATTCAATCGAACACAATTCCACTCAGATTGTGATTAAAATCCAACACCACCAAATAAAACTCAACGATGCAAAACATCCTTGTAATTCTATGGATTCAAAACAAATCATCTCGGAAAAAGTCAATAATATAACTGAAATTGGTACACGTAATCTGGGGATTTCCATTTCCATTTTTCCGTATTATAAAATTCCATTAAGCAAATACCATCGCCTGTGTTGTGGCAGAGCTTTATAATGCGGTAGAAAATTGTGTACAAAAGCTGGAACATGTGCTAATATACCACCAGAGTTGTTGTAAATTTCGACTTTTGGCCACGCGATTTAATAAAGCAAAAATTTCCCGGTTTGTGTTGTGTTGATGACGCCATTGTGATTGAAACTCTTCTCAATTCTCATAGTGCACGGTAAATTTGTAATTGTCATTCTCCGCTGGATGGAAAGATTAATTTTTATTCGTTTTTGTTTTTTACTTGCAATAGCGATTTTTTTTGATGTCAATATCAGGGTTTCTAGCCAGTATCGGAGATTTATTGCAACCAATTTAGAGGTGCTACAGGATTTCTACCTCTATATACGCCTGTTCTGTCTCCGCTTCCATATAAATATGCATAATTCATAAATATTTTTTGTTTTTTGTTTTTAATAGAATGTCAGGCAAGAAGTTTCGATTTTCTGACAGGCCAATAATTCTGATTCATGTACGTAGTATGTAATAGGAGCACGACCATATTTCTTTCGAAATTAATTAAGAAAAGCTCAATGAAAGTTTTATCAGGCTGTTTTCATGTAATAAATTGGCAAAGTTTCATAACTCAGTTATCTACATATACATTCACAATATGCATACAAACATAGTTTCAAGTTTTCATACCATTTTAGCAGATCCATAACTTTATACGACATACATATTTTTTTTCTGACAGAACAAAACAATGTTGTTAAGGGAAAATACTAAATCTAAGTATCGAGAATATTTAGAGCTACACTTAGGGACAAAATCATACTGATGTGAATGCGAACTGATTCCGAACCCAACCGAACCAGTAAGGATAGCTCCAGAGATAGTTTAATTTCTATTAACTTTTTATTTCAAATCCCCTCAAATGAGACTAATACTACATATAAATAGCTGATCTGACATAATTGCATTTTCTTTTCTCTGTATTGACTACATTAAGCTCGAAGAGACAATTTTTTCTATCAAATCGAATGCTTCTGGTTCAGATGATGCTCATCTTCAATTTATTAAACTATTGTTGCCATATATTTCGATGTCTATATTAAATTTAATAAAGCGTTTTCCTGATGTCATCCTGTATTTCTGAAATTTGGCACATCGCCTGTAACTTGCCGATCCAGAAGAAAATTTCTTCAGCTTCCTTCATTGACTTTAGCTCAATTACTATTCTTTACTTTGTTGCGAATATTGTGGAAGAGATCATAGTTAATAAAACTTAGAAGTTCCTAAACTCCGTTAATCTCCTGAGGAAATTCCAGGCCGGTTTTCGCTAGAATCATAGTTGCGAAACTGCTTAACATTATCTCCGATTTGCGGAGCAACCTAGATGGGGATAATGCAGGTATCTTGGTCCTATTTGATTGCTCCTAAGTGATTGACGGTGTAGATCACTCGATGCTGCTTGCCAATTTGAGTGAGTAATTCGATTTCACTATCTCTACTGTTGGCCTTAGTGGCAGTTTGTCACAAATAGATCTCAGCAGGTTTAAACTAAATTAAACATCATATGTACCACATTAAAGCTATTGTGAGGTTTTGGTATTACCTCAAACGCACGTCATTTCGCTCTTTGCCATGGAAAGAGACACATTTAAGGAAAAATATTCATGTTGATAGTTGTAAAGCAGAAAGCGAAAGGTCCTAATTTTTATTTTAATATTTATACTTGACAAGAATAATCAGTTTTTTATCTCTCCTATAAAATTATACTTTTGTCACATAGAAACAGCGACGTACTGCTTCTCTACCCTCCCGTTGTCTCAAGGTGTTCCACAAGGATCAGCTCTCGAGCCTATACTCACTGTTCTGCATGTTTATAAATAGTTTTTACGGTGTATTCCAAGACAAGTTTTTATAGCATTCGATATACCTACCAAGTAAATATATTCTCGAGAAAGGAAATGTGGGAAGTAAGACCAGATCCAGTACAAACGAACGGTGACTGATATGTTTCTTGGGAAATACATACAGAGAGGACAAAGTATGTTTGATACGGCCATGAGGTAATTAGGGTCCACTTGGATTAGTACAAGAATAGGAAATAGGACATAAAAGGGCTACATACAAACACATGTAAGAAAAACATCGTAACACTTCCTTCTTGCAATATATGGCGCAGGTGTTTTCAGTGTGTGGCATACCTTGCTACCAGTGGCATAGTTAGGAACTCAGGGTCCCACCTGCGAAATTTTCAAGGGAACCTTTTATACATATACATTTAGAAATAGAAGTCACAATTTGTAACTCTTCAGGTATAGATCGCACAAAAGTGATAGGTCAAATCATAATAGTTACCAGAAAAATAATAATAATCTACCTCGTGTATTTTTTTAATTATATGCCTTTTTTCCGAGAAAATGTACACTCTGTGATGGTTTTTTAGCTCCTGTTGCTACAAATCTATACTTCTTTTCAATTTTAGTTTTCTTATATAATCCGGAATAGTGCTTTAAATTCTAAGCCAACTCCTCCGGCGTGGAAGAAAATGTCACATTTTGCCGAACCAAGAATAGAAAGTTAATACTTCACCCAACTTTAAATGACTGTAATGAAAAAAAAATATTCTACGCTAGTTTGGCAAGTAAATTTAAAAGTTGACGCATTTAATAAGGATTCTAAAATCGTATAACACTTGTTACAATATTTCTTAGATTACGGGAAAAAAATTCTTCAACAAACCCAGTTGCGAAAAATGTCTTTTTACTTGAGTGGAAAAAACTCTTTAAGCAAACGAAAAATTATTTAAAAAAAGAAATTTCATTTGCAAAAAGAGGGCATTTCATATCAGCAGGAACCGTACAATCGTCAGTACGGCTTGGTTCCTGCCTGCCGTATATGCCAAAGCAAACAGCCAAGCTGACCTCATATATAGCCTTAAAATAAATTTTAAGTGTGAATTATATGAGGCGAAATACAACTGGGTCAATTTCAATTGACTTATTTCGCTATGAATTTTCATGGCAAAATTCTCTGTCTTTTTACTTACTAAAATGGTTCTAGTGTACCCAAAGCTTGCCTTAAGACCGTAACTTTAAGACTCTAGCTTGAGTGAAACGGAGAGTCGTTCCATGAAGTGTGAGTAAGACAAATAGTGAGGCTAATGAGTCAGATACGGAGAAAGTCATTTTATGGAGTGTGAGCGAGACAGATAGTGAAGCCACTCCTTGAGTATTGGCGCACGCTATATACATAGATCAGTATGTTACGCTCCTTCATTTACTACGCATCTTTTCGTATTCGTTGGTGCTATTTCGTACATACGACTTTTAGTTCGTTTATTGGACTTGTTTACTTATGATTTGGATTTGGACAGTTTCGATCTTTTTACGACGACCTTTGCTTTCTCCTGGACTATCGTGTGATTGTGCATCCAAATAATTGGTGTTTAAATTTGGATTTAAGGAAAATTTATCTAAAATTTAAGAAAAAGTTAGCATCTCTGACTCGAAATCGCAACTATCTGTCTCACTCACACTTCATAAAATGACTTTCTCCGTATCTGACTCAATAGCGTCACTATCTGTCTCACCAACACTTCATACAATGACCCTCCCTCTCACTTCGGGTACACTAGAATCATTTTTAGTAGGTAAAAAGAAGTTTTTCGAAACTTAGTTTCTTGAAGAAAATTTTTTTTCCCGTAATCTAAGAAATATTGTAGCAAGTGTTATACGATTTTAGAATCCTTATTAAATGCGTCAACTTTTAAAGTTATTTGCCAAACTGGCGTAGTGCATTTTCTTTTTTCAGTACAGTCAGTTAAAGTTGGATGAACTATTCATTTTCTATTGGTTCGGCAAAATATGACATTTGCTTCCAAGCTAGCGCAGTTGGCTTAGAATTTAAAGCAACAGGTTACATAAGAAAAATAAAATTGGAAAAAAGTAAAGATTTGTAGCAATAGGAGCTAAAAAACCTTCACAGGGTGTACAATTTGTCGAACAAAAAGAATTGCCTATATTTAAAAAATTACATGACTTAGATTTTTTTTTATTTTTCTTGTAACTATTATGACTTGGCTTATCACCCGATTCCGGCTTGATGTCGACTTCCACTTTGTATACATATTTCTAGTTAAGTACTGACATTGCATGCATTAAGACGTACATACCTATTATACCTATATTTAAACCCTCTCTGGTGAAAAATTAGGTAAGGTATAAACTTTGGTATTTATTCTAATAATATCCAAAAATATTATTACAAATTTTTCTTATAGGTTATAGATAATATTATTAAGATTATGTGGTTTGGATTTTATCAGGATCGGTTAAACAGATCTTGATATATCTTGAACACCAGTTTGAAAAACGTAGTTTCGGGAAAAATCCAAAAGGAAAAACAACTACTCCCTGTAGCGCTCACTTCTATTTGCTATAATTTTGGAAATATCTTGAAATGATTAAACCCTTAAAATATGGAACAATTTGTCTAGCAAAATAAAGGTTATATTATTGGAAACCTCAAGAAATTTACAGAAAACATTTCGTAAGAATTTTAATCTACTCTTGCTGGCCGATTGGAGTTACTTTAAGATTCTGTATCGGTCTCTAATAATATGCATAAAAATTCTAAACTAAAAATTTCCAGAAAATTTCTGAAAAAAAAATTTGGAATTGGAGCATGCATCCTCCATACCTATTTCATTCACCCATACTGCCTTCCAACGTAAACAATGCGAGAAATTTATTTTCTTATTTCAGGATATTTTAAATAAAAGAAAATAAAATTCTTAGATTATTAATGCCTGAGAAGGGCTCTTAGATACAGGTTCTGCTAATATATCCCAGGAAGTAATTTTCTGGTACAACCTAAGTTTGGTTAAGTATGGTCTTGCGATATCCTTATTTATGATGTATTATTTTTAGTAAGATGCTGGAATTCTTTGAAAATTTTAGTTATCAGTTTTGTGGGCCACCCGCCTGGACTGATCTGCGGATGCCTTATTTACGCCACTGCTTGCTATAACCATAGAAGCTCGCACATATGAAATAGATGGTAGATTTATCTAGACTGATATATCATTGGGACACCTGGGATTTTGCGCATAGAACATCGTGAAATATATGACTCGGCTATGATACTTTATGTCAGTGACGTTCGTGTAAACTCTCAACGAATTCTTATCACATATCCACGTTTTTAAGTATAAGAAACTCACTTTAAAATGTGTTTGCTTTGACTCTGATAAGCAGATTTTTCTTGATGAAACTTTGACTGAATACACAATTTCAAAACTTTTAAAGAGATCTATCCGAATACAAGTTTTCGTCTTCGTCTTGTTATAACCGTTGGTGATGTCACATAACAAGCTTAGCTAATCCGTTAGGCGAAGTTAACCGGTCGGAATTCGTTTGTTTAGCTTGACTTCGACAGTCAGCGAATAAACATAACCTCACAATATGTAATCGATTTAAATACGCCACCTCGATTCTTGACTCAGTTATCAAATTACAGTTATATTTTAACTGTTATATAAAGTAGTAAAGCTTGGTGGAATTGATATGAATTCGGATAGAGATTGATTCGGTTTTACACGTCAGTAGCTGTTATAAAAAGAAGAGAACGAAGATTGCCTTCGAGCATTGACATTTTTTTTCTGTGCTGATTTTTGATAACATAAAGTTTAGTTTTTAAGAGAATTAAATGAAAACGTTGAAAAAAGGATTCTTTGGTTATACAAAATTTCCATGGCTAAACATAGGTCTAAGTAGCTTTGTGTTAGAAAATCAATAGCATTTTTAAGCGATAATAGATGCTGTGCGTATTAATGCAGCACTGTTTAAAGTTCTGTTAATTTCCTAATAGATATTTGTTGTGTATACTCCTCCAGCCATTATACTGCAGCATTACAGCTAATTACAAGTGCTACTACTGATTTGTAAAGTCAGATAACTTTGTTTGGGTTCCGGAGTACTAGAGTAGCATCCGGGATGTTTTTCTTCTGTTCCAATATATTTAGCTTCTTTCAATACTGGGATTTTCTCATCAAAGAGGGTAGCGCTAAATGGGATTGGTTTATACTCAAAACATGCCCACATTTATTTTTGAATGTATTTGCTGAGCCCGGGAACAAATTCCTTGATTGCTACGACGACATTGGAAGAAGTGTCCCACCTACTCTTTAAACCACATTTCTAGCATCACAAGTCTTTCCAGTTAGATATTATTCAACTTCGTATACAAATTCTAAGTTGATCTAATCTGTATGCATAGAAAATTCCAAAATAAACTCTTGAAGGTCTTCAATAATTTCATTTAGACTCGGGGAATGTCAATATTGGAATTATCGCGTAATAGGCAAACTTTTCGTGATAACAATCTCCGCCATTTGTTTTGCATTTAGTATCAGGTTCTCACAGTAAACAGCATCATTAATACTGTCTCTTTGGAGGCAGATGAGATAGACGAGAAGTGGCTCTTTTCTGTCTATCAGAAAATATATTCATGGCGCCAATTGTGGGTTTTCCGCTGACTACTATGTTGTCATCACTTTTCTACTCTCAAAGTCAATTATGTATTCACTCTTCACAAAAAATAAAATAATTTTTCTATGGCAAAATGTTAAAATCATTTTATCATTCTTCGACTTTTCGATAGCGCATTTTAATTTCTTTTCCAAACATTAACCAGGATATGAGACATACCTATCTACTAATTTTCTTTGTAGCAAAAATCATCATTTTCGGTTTGAGCACCTTTTATTACTACCTCATCTGTGAATTTTTTTTATTGCTGTACCATCAAATGCTCTTCTTATAATCATCCTTCGTAGGAGATTGGAATGGCAGCTGTCTTCTGCCACGGAATGATATCGTTCCAATTTAATGGTTCACTGCGGAATTGTAGGATGACTTGTTTTTATTAGAGTAAAAGTCTCAATCTACACTTATACATCATGTTCTGAGGAGATAATCTTAAATAGGTTGTTTTTTTACAATATTTTTAAAAGCCGATATATGCTGAGATTAAAATTTACATCTGAATGATAAGTAGTCAACATCCTTTTGCAATTTTAATTTTTAATGAAATATGTACTTGAAAAGAATAAAGTGGGCTAAAACAGTTGATTTAACCATATTCAAGTTTGAAAACATATTTTTTACTCTAGAGCATATTTTGTTCTTCGCTCCCTTTATGCGGTATCGGTGTACATCACGGTACAGAGATTACAAGATATTCTCATTACGAACCACGTTCCACCATTAGTGACGAAATATCGTAAAAATGAATAGGAAAGAACGGTTCAGAGAACGCAATACTCTGTGTCCTCACCCTGCCTTTCCTATAGAAATGTATATACATTAGTCGCGAAATTACGTCACAGAACATGTATCAAAACTTGTTGCGCATACTTGTATTCTTTGTACCGTGGGTATACATATTTATCTCCTAGAATCCATTCGAATTAAATGAGTCTAGGCATTGATTCTCCCACACTTTTTTCATGCTGATGTGGCAATGCTTTATAAAAGATGTTCCTAGCATTTGATGCTTGTGTTAGATACATTTACAGATTGAATATACAGGTACAGATAGAGTTCGGTCTTCCAAATTCCAGGATTATTGAATGCCTATCTAGCTTTATTTTTCAGGCACTAGGCATAGATTTTGGATCATTCTACCTAGAATGCGAAAAAAGTTTAGGGAAAAAAGTGCCTTCTCTCACTATGCATTTTTCTGGAACTCTCTTCCCAATGATATTAGACAATAGCTGTCTAATGGTTCATTTAAGGAGCAAGTTCTTGATTGTTCATAAGCTGTGCAAGTTGTTTGGTGCTTTATTAAGTAGTTTTTGGTTTAGGGCTTTTAAATTAAAATTGAAGATGCACGCAGAAATTCCACCTCTCATCTAGTTACTTTGACCTGTGGTATCTATTGTTGTTTAAGTACCCTATGGCACTCATTATATCTTGATGTCTTTTACGAAACCTATACTGTTCATGGACGTGATCTTGGCCAGGATCTTTCAACAAGAAATTTTTAGATGTATTTCTTTGAACATTTTGTAAACAGCATGTGTAAAAATTTACTAGAATGCCATTTTACTTCGTTTGATTTTCAAATACTGTGCTTATTAAATGGAGGAGGGAATAATTGGTTGTGACAATTTTTTTTCGATTCAAATGTTTCTCTTACAAATTGCACACATTTCGCAGAATCCTCACATATATTTTCGAACTGGACTGCTTCATAATTTAATAGATTTTTTATGTTAATTTTATCACCAACGACAGATGCTTATATTCCTCATATTCCGCCACCATGAATAGCAACATTAAGTACACATAAGTATTATTTCAAACGATTCTATTCTTGAAAGTGAAATAAAATAAAATTAAATTAGAGAAAAAAGAAGAAAAAATATGTCTCATTTACATGAATGTAGTCTGCTGCTAGATTGGAATTGTTTGAGTATGTCGGCATGCCCCATTTTATTGAACATGAATAAAAGAAATAGAGCGGTTCTAAGCATTTTTGTGTTCTCATGATTTCTACTTTACTTTTTCTCGTTCGAAGGAAATTAAATTGCAGTAATTTAAGGGATATGGGAATATATTGGGAGTATTCTCCCAACTTTGCATTTAATTAGGAGATTTTCTTTTATTTATCAAAGAATGTTAATTTTTTTGTTTCTATGCCATTGCCACATACCAGTTAAAGTCGCAGCAGTACTTGCCTTCAAGATACAAATAAATCTTGATTTAATTTAAGTTCCTACTTTATGTGAGTATTTTTGTTGTGGTCACTTCTGTCATTAATACTTACTTTAACTGGATTTGGTCTATTTATAAAGGGAGTACTGCCTCTTGCGTGTAATGGCTGAGGATGTAAGTGAAGACTGTATTACGTAAGCTGGCGTACTTTATTTGCCACTCCAGGATCTTTTCGTTCAGGCAGATACCAAAAGGGCTGTGTGCACATTGAGCTCCTGGGGATATTGGGAGACGGCTGGACTGGCTCTTCCCATTGCATATTGTTGTGTGGGCTGAAACAGGAAAACCCTCTGGCCCGCATTCCACTTGATGCGATGTTAGCCGACTGAGTTTTCCTGAAAGGGAATTGTGGTTTAAGGGAAGTGCCTTATCGAGCCATTCCCGTTCCGTTCTAAAAGTTTATACCGACGGCTCATTCTCTAATGGGGGAGCCGGTGCGGGTGTTTACTTTCTTAAACTTGACATTGGGTTGGACTACTTACTTGGAAGGCACAACACTGTCTTCCAGGCTGAAGTTTTCGCCATCGCAGTAGCAGCGAAGATAGACTTTTATGAGATAAACGGAAAGGACATTGCTATCCTTTCGGATAATCGGGCTGCCTTGATGGCTCTAAGTAGCCGTCGGATAACATCTAAGTTACTGGAAGACTGTAATTTGTCCGTGGATAAGCTATGTATGTATCAGAAGTGGTGCCTCCTGGTCACATAGGGATCATGTGGAATAAAAGAGCTTACCTTCTAGCCCGGTATGGCTCTAGTTCTCCCTTCTTTGGAGGGGTACTCGCCATAGCCGTTTCCACATCGGTTCTCGGGTATTTTATCAAAGCGGATATTCCTATCAAGTATAGGCAGCAATTTGCGAACCTAAGCGCTTACAGGTGTACAAAGCTTTTCTTGATGGCTTGGAAGGGAATAATGCGGAACTGTTACTGGCATCATTACCGCCCACAGCTCGCTTCATGCTCATGTAACATTGACAGCCCTGAGTGCCTGTCCTGCCCTAATGGAGAGCCTGAGATAATCGAATACGTTCTGTGTGCTTAAAAATGAATCATTCACATTTCGGTTTGACAAATGGAGATGCGGTCTAGAATAATTTTTTCCCTGTCAAATTGTGCGGATCCACACGCAGTTAACAATAGCATTGATTGATCAATGTTTAATTCCACTGCAATCTACCCAGTGTTGCCTTTTTCCCGCTCGGAATCAATTATAGTTTTTATTCTGTCCACATTCATAATAACTAGGTGACCAGATCGAGGAGCATCTTCTATATCTTTCTCTCCTAATCGAAATTTTACAAACCATTCCTGATATACGTGATCTCTGATGAAATTCTCCCCGTATACAGCACATATCTATAGGAATGCCATTTATTTTGAAAGTGATGCAATTTTATTACGACGAAATATTGAAATATTAAAAAAGATAACATCTTAAATATTTATGGAATCTAACAGTGAACTTTTGTGTGTTGTGACGTTAAAGATTGTTGTAAATTTTTATGATTACTAAACAACTCTGAAGAAAACTATAATACTATACCCAAATGGAATTGCAGCAATTTCAAAACAAACGCTTCATGCTTACATGTGTATATACAATATATGATCAATATAATATACTCACCAATATACGTATGGGAATCGTATGGAAATCGTTCGATATGGTTGATAGTTATCTTGTTCTGGTCATGCCCCGAAATTAAGATATTTTGTTTCAGTTGAGACCGGAAACAAATTTAATTTATCCTAAATGAAAGTCTTGCTCTAGTGGTCACCTAGGAAAAGATACTTTGTTTCAGTCGAAACTAAAAACAATGTTAGTAATATTTATACTAGTCGATACCCACAAAAAATTTCTTTAGCTTAGTCGAAACCCAAGAAAATTTTTTTTGTAAGTAATACATAGAACAGGCAAGTCGATTCCCTATAACGATGTGCGATCAAAATTCGCTTGATACAGAAAGAAACTAATGCAGGCTAGAATGCGGCTTTTAGTGCTTTTGAGATGCTCTTATTAAAAACTCACGAAAAAGATTCTAAGTACAAAAAGTCAAATTGAAACATATGGTTATTTTGTATGTAACAATGTTCTCCTTTCTAGAAAAGAAAAACTCCTTGAAAACCATTCAAAATGTCTCTGGAAATGTGTGCGTTATAATATTTAATATCCACTCAACTGGTTGTCAAGCTGAGTTTGTATCATGTGTTGAGGACGTTTTCCCTAAAATTGTCTTTAAGAAGCTGAGAAACAATGTTTCGTTCGTATCTTGTCCTCTCATGATGACGACAGAATAATTGAGTAGAAACCTTCACGTTTCTTCAAGAATTTCTCATGACAAAGTAGAATAGAAATATTCATGTCAGGTATAGGTTGAATTTTATTTATTGTAATTTGATAAGGCTATTCTATGAGGAAGAATACACAACACATAGGGCCCAACTTTATATTTCGAATTTTGTGGAATGATATCATTTTTATGTTGAAAAAGTTGGTGCTTATGCAGAATGAAATGTGTTCCCACTATATATCAAATGACAAGGTATTAAAACTTAAACGAATCAAATGAGGTTGGAAAAATGTGTTATGCAAAATTCGGAAAAAGAAATGGTGAAATTTATTGCCTAATTTTGTTTTTTTTTTCATTATGCCCCAACACTCATACTTTTATGTTCTTCGATACAGACACTTGGTGACATTTTTCTTCTGTTAGTACACTTGATTTCAATCTAATATGGTTTTTTAGCTTTATCAACTCTTTTACCATGTAATTAATTAGTACAAAGTCAGGTTGGTCTGGAAGTCATTTAGGACAGTAGAGTTCTATTTTTTCTATGTGCCTTTGAAAATACAACAATTTATACCCCGAACTGATTTCAATACAAAAAACATGTTTTCAACGGTATGTACATTAACCTTCGATCTGCAAGCGGGCTCAGGGTGACCCATCATCGCACCACTTGAGAAAAGTCCTAATATTTTTTTTCTGTTGTTATCTCTTTCTGTAGCTTAGTCTATTCTCTAATTAGAACAAGCGTAATCAGTCGCAGGCGTCCACGTGCCGTGGAAAGTAGTTGTTTTTGTAATATTAAAATTAATATTTGGGCTTGACAGTCACCCCAGTTGCTATTTACGTAACTCTTTTTTTATGTATTGATAAGATTTATGTTTGTTTTTAATTTTAAAATGGCTTCACTTTCGGATGATCAAATTGAAAACTATTTGCAAAGAATTTCTGATGTTAGTTCTGACGTTTAGTGATGTGCGGACGATGGTCAGGTATCTGAACAATCGTGGGAGGACGATATTATTTTCAATGACAGTAGAAGCATTAGCGACGAGGATATTCCGTTATCTCAGTTCCGCAAAAATGTGCTGCGGGGTAAGAATGGGCATGTTTGGTCTTCTGTTCCAGCAGCTTCGAGTCAAACACAACGGACAAATATTGTGACCATCCAGAGGTGACGCTAAGAGTATTTAAACTGAAAAGGATGATTTGAAACTTTGATTAGCAAGCCAATCGCTGATACGATTGTGTTTTATACCAATCAAGAAATTGAGCGACGTGCCCCAAAATACAAAGATCAGCACTATGTTCGCAAAACTGGTAGCATGGAATTGTCGGCAGTGATAGGCATTTTGTTCTTTTCGAGTATAAATAAAGATAACTGTAAATGCGAACTGCAGAAATTCTTACCAGCGCGCTTTCCGCTGGCCATTCATTGACCAGCAACTTATGAGCTTCCATAGGAAGTGTCCTTTTCGGGTTTATATAGCCATAAAGCCAGATAATATGGACTAAAAATAGTATATGTTTATGGTGCTAAGACATTCTACAGGTTCGATACTGTTTCACTTTCCTCTTTTGTTTTTTTTACTATTATGTTGGGTTATGTATTCCGCTAAGTTAATTACAGCGTTACAGATGCTACGAAACTGTTGCGAACTTTTCTATATTGCAGGTAGCTAACCAACTAGTCGCGTTCCTTGAATCGTTGCGGCCCTTGCCTGGCGGTTAGCGGGCTAACGGAGGCCGGCTCAAAATGAAAAGGGTGCTCCAGCAAAACGGAAAATGGGATTTTTAACCTGGAAAGAACCTTACCTTGTGTCGACTGGCGGGCGTTTTTCTCGCCCCGGTGCAAATTAGTTAGTCAGAAGAGACTGGTAATAGAAAACTCTCCTTCTGTTGGATAGTGCGGCCTTTTTCTTCGAGGATTACTTCGGTCGTAAAGAGCGCCGCACTCAGGCTTCTTTCTCATTAGATCTCAGGCCTCTTTATATCGAAGCACAGGGTGGATATGACTTCTATTTAATAAATAAAAGAAAACTCGGACCTTTTGGGTAGATTCGTTTTTAACTTGCTAAATGCAAAGCCATTATATTAAACAAAATATATCGACCAAGCTTCGTATGGAACAGAACAACAACCTTTGTTCCATCCAGGAACAAAAAACATTTAATTATTAAAAAAATATATATAATAAAACTCACTCAAATATGCAGCCACGGTACCATTTCATTCCTAGAGCTCCTACAGCTCAGTCCATCGCCATAGAACATTGCTTTAAGCATTAACAATATAACCTAAAATTGGTTTTAGGTTATACCAATAAACAACACATATATTAATAAAAATTCAACAAATGGTAAAAGCCTCAGATCATTTTAAATGATCTGAGACTTTTAAATAAAACAATACTTACGGTCGTGGAATCCGTCCACCACAAGACACAGGAATTCGTCTAGCTTCTCTGAAAATACGAAAAACATATATTATTGATAAACAAACAATAAAAGAAGAACAATTATCACCCATATACAGCAGCTGCCACCAACGCGTTTGACATATCCAAATTTCCACAATGACGTCACATTGGGACTTAAGTATGAAAAATCACAAAATGACGCGAGCGTCATTGTTAACGCCACTGGCAAACACAATTCCCATTGTGTTTCTGCCTATAAATATCGGGCTGCTGGACATCCGACAGATCTGTAGCTCTGACACCATATTAAGTCTTGATTAACCAAAAACGAGCGGTATTAACCCAAAATATTACTAACATTATTAACATTTGGGCATTCTTTCATGATCCAGATATTTCACAAGCAAAATAAATATTCTTAACAATTTCACTTTCTCACGATGTTCATTTCCTTGAAACTCTTTTATTGCAAACAAGCAGCATAAATGCAGCACAAACACTTCTGACCAGTTGCAGCGCTTGAGCAGCTCACATTACGTCTGGCCATTCAACACCCTCAGGTAAAATTTCTTGACTTATATCTAGTAAATTCGTGAACAATACATTTCCCAGGGAGGAAAATATTGCATGCTAAGCTTTTTCAATGGATTTAGCTAAGTTAGAATAGGATCCCAGGTAAGAGGTTTTCGTTATAAAAAAAATGTGAATTGATGGAATAAAGTTAGTTGCGTTGAGTAATTTTGGAAGAAACAAGCCTATTTTTTTTCTCTTGGTGAGGCTGCCAAGAGCATAACAATCCAAAACAACTGGAGTATCAGCAACAAGCACTGTTTGCTCCCACAGCTAAATCACGGTACAAGCCCGTTGATTTGATTCATACCAAAATAAGCATTTGGTAATCTTCTTCATCCCAACACATGGAGTATTAGAACTAGTTACTCTATCAACAAGATTACGGTTCAAGCACCGTTGGTCCTGTCTAAAGATCGACGCATACAAGTCAAGGCAAAAGAGTCTTGGCTCATCAAACATTTTGTTTCCTTTTGCAGCTTTTCCAGGCAGTATTGAAGCCTGACAATAGAGCAGATTAGTGAAGCTCATTTTTATTATTCACTTATTCAGTACTAATTCTATCCATATATTTCCAAGCTAAATTCCAGAATAAGACGCACATCATCAGACGGAATATGTGAGTGAATCATTGATTGTCGCCATTTAATTTCTTTGTTTTTCTTTGAATTCCATTTGAATTTTTTATTTTTATTTGGATTCTTACTTGAGTAGCATAAGCAAGTAAATTATAATGTATATTTTGTGAATTAATAAAGAATTGGCATTTAACCATAAGTTTTGTTAAGTCTTATCCTTCTAACCAGCACCTCCCCTTTTTATGTAAAGCCCATATTGGGATTTCAAAACCTTCTTTTCTTTTCATCAAATCTAATTCTGGGTGCCTACGTGACCTAAAACTGATATTAATTTCCCTATATTCTTTTACAAATTTTGCTTGGGCTGACCTCTATGTTTACACATTTAAGTTACTTCCAATGTTTTTTTTTTTAATTATAATACATACCAATAATTTTTGTGCATGACAAGGTTTGATTGATTTCTTTTTATTACATGCCAAGATTTCTCTACCTTCATTTTTAGGGCTCCATACGCAAAGGGTAAGAACGAGAACCTTATTACTAAGACTTCGCTGTCCGTCCGTCCCCAGGTTGTATCTCATTAACCGTAATAGGTACGTAGTTGATATTTTCACAGAGTGTGTATTTCTATGGCTGCTATAACAACAAATAATAAAAATAAAATTAAATTAAAAAATTAAAGTGGGCCCCCATACAAGAAACGTGATTTTTTCGGCGTTTTCTCCTCGTTTTATTCTCATTCATTATTATTATCACAAGTAGGCATTTTATTTTCAAATGACAGCATAAAAGTACATAGTGTTAAATTTTGTACGAATGTACGGAGAACCCTTCGTGCGCGTGTCCGACTTGCACTTGGCCGGTTTTTTTTTTAATTAATACAGGTTTACATTTTATTGACTTTTAAATTTATTTTATTCAATATCCAAATTTCAACTTTCATTTTTTGATGAATCGGTTTCTACTACATGTTATCCTTGTCTGCTTGTTTCCAATTTTAGATTAAAGAATTCAATTCCCATCGTGTCAACGTAGTTCACTTTCGCACGTATTGAAGTGCCCTTATTTACCTTACCTTTGGGTGCAAAATATTCACTTTTTAGTCTAAATAGCTTATTTCAAAATTATTGCGATTTTATATCTAAGCACAACTCCAGCAGAATGGTTCGTCTTCGTGCTGCTACGTGTGGGTTCGCCCCTTGTAACATAGACCGGAGTGGTCCCTTAATTGCACTAGATCTAAGGAATCGTGGTGACAGCTAGTAGTTGGATTGGAAACGAATCTTTACCTTGGTTTGAGATTCCTACATACTTTGGATGTTCTCTCCGCTGACATCCGAAATGTCAAAGAAGATGTGTTTGTTTTTTGTTTCTCGCTTAATTTGATTCTTGCGTGGGGTTTAGTATAATTTTTTTCTTTTGCGTGAGTTTTAATTTTTTTTCCCACCGAACTTGGCTTATTTTTCGTTGCCAATTAACCTTCCGCCGCAAGTGTGAAATTGGCAAAACAACCATCCAGTAATCGGGCGGTGTCTCCTGACGATCATTATGCTAACCCGGCCATTCGTCGGGCGTTGGTGATAACAAGCATGAAATTCGCTATTTGGAAAGGGGTAAGTAGAGTGTTGCGTCACTCGAAGTTGCTCGCGAGTTTTCCAATGAAATTGTCCAACACTCTACTATAGCCGGAAATGAACAATAAAACGCAAGGGAAGTTCTTGCAAGAATCCAAGCTAGAACTGTTAAATTTCGTGAATTTTTCACAATTCCAGGTATTCTCTCTCCTTGCTCCTGCAAGTATCTGACAAGATGTTCTGAGTGGGGCGTATAGGGCTGCAAATTATAAGGAAACGATCTGAAGATCCTCTTGCAATTCTGCGTTGAGATCCCGATCAATAATCAGCCTCACCAGGAGATGTTCTTTCTCACTATTTGCTCAAAAAGCTGCTGAATACCCATCACTAAAACTTGGTGGTCGCAAAAAGACCTATACGGAGTATGTCAATTTAAAACAATACGATTCCATATATTTGCAAAGCAACAGACGTGAAAACTCTTACAGATTATGTGAAAGGCTAGTCGAAATTGTCAAAGGCTCTAGCTGCAATTTTTTATTTATTTACTTATTTCGAGAAGTTAAGAAGATCCGATAACTCAATACCTTAGAATAGTTAATATTGTAAATCATAATAATAAAAAAATAAAAATAAAAAGAAGAAAAATAGTAAAATAATCTAAGACTTCAAAATGAGAACCAAAGCGAGAAAATAATATAAAACACAAAAATTAAAAATAAATGTGAAATAAGATAAAACTAAAATTGAAAAAACTAAAACGAAAAATACAAAATAATACAAACATTTATTTAAAAATAAACTATAACTGCACAAAGAGAATCAAATCCAGAAAGTTAAATATAAAAGCAAAATATAGAAATGATAAATTAAAATTTTAAAACTACTAAAAATTCAAATAATACAAAATAATAATTATAAAATTATAGAAGGAAATGAAATGAGAGATTGAAAGCAAAGCATAGAAAACCAAAGGCAAGACAAATAATAATTTGAAAAATCATTAATTTGTTAATAGGAATTTGGAAATTGTTTTATTTCCGTTATAAATGATCTTTTAAATGTCAGGAGGCCAACATCAAAGACGTCAGTATTGCTAAACTTAGAGTAAAAATTTTTCTGCAGTGTTACCAAAGGTGACTTAACTAGGAAGTTGGTTCTCCAGAAGGGTACTCGAAGCGGAACGTGTAGCCTTGAGTATCTCGTTGGGATATTTGTGCAGATTTTGAAAAGCTATTTGGGACAAAGTACGTAGCCATTTCGAAGTTTATACAAGAATAAGCGGTCTAGATACATGCCACGGTATTCCAAAGATGGCAGGTTAAAAGAAGATAATCTCTGAGTATACTACATCTCGTTGATGTTTAATTTAAAGAATAGGATCCTGGTAAACTTTCTCTGGACAGATTCAACTTGAGTATTGTAGCATGAATAGAATGGGCTCCAAATTTGACAAACATATTCATGAGTGGTAAAAGGGCAAATAAAAGTAGCACTGCCCCTTGAAAGATTAACACAAGCGAAAAATGAAGCCCAGCATTCGATAAGCTTTATTAGTAATAAGGTTTACATGGGAAGCGTAAAGTAGTTTGTGATCAAAAGTAACCCCTAAATCCTTTATTACATTTACACATGAAATTGAGATATTATTAATTTTGTAGTTGAAGAAGATTGTATTACGCTTTCTAGAAAATCTTATAATTATACATTTATCGATATTGAGGTCAAAATAATTTTCTCTACACCAACCTTCAAGCTCAACAATATCATCTTGAAGGCATTTACAATCGTTTGCATCATAAATTACCTTAAAAAATGTTGCGTCGTCAGCATAAAGCAAATGCCGCCATGTAATATCTATTGGTAAGCCATTTATATAAATTAGGAATATAAAAGGTCCGAGTATTGTACCATGAGGGACACCAGAGGTTTGTTCGAAAGGGTCTGATTGGGAGCAATTGAAAACCAGAACACTATTTCTTCCCTCTACATATGACACAAAGCAAAGACAAGTCTTTCAAAGATTAAAGTCAATGTATTTGAAATAGATATAGGACGATCGTTTGTAACTAATCTCGGATTACCTGAGTTAAAAATTGGAGTAACAAATCCGTGTTTTAGCTCGGATGGAAATACTTTATGTGTGATGGATAAATTTAATAGCTACTAAAGCATCACTTATATACAATGTTTGGAATTCCATCAGAGCGTCGACTTTTATCACAATTTAGTTTGTTTAGTACATCATGCACCTCTTTAGATGAGAAAAAGCTTAAACTAATATTAGCTCAGTTATTGTAATTTTGAAAGGATGCCAAATGGAAGTTAGATTCCCTATCAGAAAAAATCGATATGGAGTATTCGGTAAATAAGTTACTAATATGTTTAGAGGTGACGTCGCTATATACCATTTCTTTTGAGACCGTATTTTGGTTCTAGAAGCCTTTGCCAAAGGTTCAGAAGACTTTAGTTCTCTTGTAACGAAAATTCAGTCGAGTCCACATCCCTATTGTAGCATTCTGAGATTTAGATAGTTTCATAAGGTAAGAAAAGTTTTATAGATTTCCGGATAGCTATTAGCCCTATGTAACCGACAATGTCTTTCCTTCATATTCTGAATTTTAATAAGTTGATGCTTATACCTTTTTCTTTACTAGTACATGACCACGAATACCTTAATTTAGTATTTCGTGAGAAATCGATACCATTGATGTAGTTATTTAAACTAATAAAATCACCTAAAAAGAAATTTGTCTTCTTAGTAAATTCATTTCGAGCAGGCTTAGAAAATGAAACATTTAAAATTATATCTAAAGGTGGATGATGGGGGTCAATTTTAGAAAATGGACATTCTGATGTTACTCTGAGATAGATCTGACCATACCAAGTCAAGCAATTTGTGACCTAATTGCATTATTACACAAGATCATGTTGTTAAGCATAGATTGAGCAGATTGACTAAAAACACCAGAAGGCGTCATAGATTTATTGACTTGGTCAAAGAGCCATGAAAGGTATGGTAGATTGAAGTCACCCACAAGTTATATGTGAGGCTGCCCAGGAAATCGCATGAATCTTTCGCTAATATTTGGAAAAAGAGAATCATAAGTCTCATAAGTACTACTTGGACGTACACATACACAGCACACATACAAAGTATTTTTTTTTTGTTTAAAGGAAACCCACAGAATATCGTCCGAATTATCATGAGAAACTAAACATGATGAGGTAGCGACTTTTCGACTACAATAAGACAGCCACTACCGTCTTTCAAACCAGAGAGCTCCAAGTTTCAGTCGCTTCTATATACCACATATCGATTATCAAAAATTTCATTCCTGAAAATATTTCATTGTAAAAAAGATTCACATGATAATTGGTTCTCATCTATTCCACTTGCTGATGAATTATTAAAGGATTACTAACTTACAACCATAGGTACAACTACTTAAAAACAATTTAGAATTAGAATTTATTAATGAAAAGATATTACAATCTTTTTTAGTACATTGGTATTTGGAAAATGAACTATGAAAATCGAAAACAACAAAGAAATTAACAAGTTTATCTAATAAAAGAATAATAAAATATTGAAAACATAAAGAAAAGAAATACCAATTAATAAAAAAAAAAATACTAATTTCATGTAGAACAAAAAACTAGAAATGAGTAAAGCTTTTACAAAGGAAATAAGATAAAAGATAGAAAAAAGACACAATAGAATAAATGCAAAGAAAAGAAAGACAATAATTAAAATCAAGTTAAAAATAATAATAATAGTAATAAATAGTTGAGTAATTAAGGAAACAATAAAAGAATGAATGAAGCAAACATCAAAATTGTTGTTAGCGTTCAGGGAGCTTAGGTCACTGGGCAGCAGCCCAGAGAGAAATGGCACCTTAGTAACCCCTTGAATATGCCGAAGCAATCGGCGGGCGTTTTGTAAATTAACTTGTAAGTTATTCCATAACCGAAAAATCTGAACATAGTAAAAATCCTCAAAAATGACTCTACGAAACCGTGGCATGACCAACTTTCGATTTTTGGCTGATTGACAGAACTGAATATTATCAACCCAATATTTTGGGATGTTCGTGCGTAGTAAATTAAATAAAAAGTAAACCGCTTTTATGTTCAGATAAGTGGACAGTAAACAACCAAGAAGACACAAATGTCGAACCTAGGTAGAGCAAAGATAAATCTGATGCACTCGTTGATGACACGTTCACGTCTACATGTGCTGTCAAGCTTCGGAAAGACCACAGTACCAAACCTGACGTGTGGCAAAAGAAGAATTTTAACAAGCCATATACCTAATTTCTTTGCTTAATATATCGGAGGACAGCCAAAGCTGCCGAAGTCCCCAATAAATCTTACTTATAGAAGCATTAATATGATTACAGCACTTCCTATTGGAGTTGATAATTATGCCTAGATTTTAACTCTTTTCACTAATTCAGGAATAGTTCCGGTGAGCTCAGCTGCTGGAAGCTCATCAGTATGAAGGATATTATTTTGGAGTATCATATATTGCGATTTGGACGGATTCAACTTTAGCTGATTGTTTACTGACCATTTGTGTATATTTTTGAGGTCGTTATTTAAGCGAACAAAGCAATCCTCTATTACCCCAATCGGCCTATCTAGGTTTATCTGATAATTATAACGCCACCTACGATATTTTAAAACACAATTCAAGAACGGATTAATATTAAATAATTATATTAAAAAAACTTTTACAAATAAAGTGGACTAAAAAGTAAAAAATTATGTTTTTATTTCTCAGTGATATAAACAAGAAAAGTTGAATGGAAAAGAAGAAATCCTATAACTCAGATTAAATCTAAAAAGTTTAGGCATCCATAATTATAATCACAATTGTCTAACTGCAGATCATGCCCAAAATTTTAAGATTAAATATGAGTTGTAGCATTTCTTATTTTGCATTAAACTTTTCTTGTTTATATCACTGAGGAAGAAAAAAATTACACGTAAGAACATTTTACCCCATCGGAAAGTTCCCCATTCACGTATTCTAATTCAAAAAACTCCATGATGTAAATCCATCCACGTTTACTACCCTAAAACTGTTTCGTTACGAACGGCACTCTCAGGCGCTAAGACACAAACTTCCTGAGTCAGGGGTCTGTAAGTTGATAGAAAGTTATTAAAAAAGGAATTAAAATTTTATAATTGATTTTTAATTTTGAAATAGTTTACATTAGTTGTCTACAGTGTCATGAAGTCTGGACCAGCAGATATTAAGATCGAGGACTGAAATGGAACTTCACTCATCGCATCATAGATTAAGTGGATTAATAAAACTGGTTAAGCTCTGAGCCCATTTAAACTGATTGGATTAGTTATCGCAATATCAGATATAATTTACTACTCGAGAGACAGGACAGAAAAACTTGAAACAAACTGAATTTGGAAATTTGTTTTTTGGTTTTTGTAAACTGCACGCAATTATGTAGCCCATAAGCAATGAAAATCGCTCACTTTCAATTACTCGGGTTATAAAGGCGATTCTTTTTTCTTTTTTGTTTTCCGCATTTTTTCTGTTTTTGTTTTCCCTTTTCTCTTTTTCGTTTATTGTTTTGTTTGGTGGTTTCTGTTTTACGTTTTTAATTTTTTTCTCCTTTTTCTGTTTTCTCTTTTTTTCTTTTCTCTTTTCTGTTTTCTGTGTTTTTTTTGCACGCCCGGAAGCTTCGGTAATTTGCAATTCTCACTTGCTCCCTTGGCTAAAGACAACAGGTATAAGTAAGGATGGGGCTTACCCTTGTGTATAAAATATATTGTGATTGCGATATGCTTCCTTGTTATAATTCCAAATGCCTCCACTTGCACCATTTTGAACAACTTTCAAGGGATAAACCGTAAAAGTATATAGAATATAAAATCGACGATACCTCGATCTCGACCCAATGAAGGGAAGGCCAAAATTATTTCTTAGAAATTTCTTCCTTTGGTCGACGCCGACAGTAATGCCTCGTTTCAATATAAAATCAACAATCTCGACCTAATATAGGGAAGCCCTCAATTTTTGCTAAGAAACTTACTGGAGAGGGAAGGCCGACAACGGCACACATGATAGCTATGTATCCGAAAATAACTGCAGTCGGCCACCAGACTGAATAAAATTTCTAACGAAACATTTTCTGTAAATTTTTACAACAAATGAATGCTTATTGCTCATGTACCTGTCTACGCTTATAAAAATTGTTAAGGTTCGAAGCACCCGTTGTCGGCCTCCAATATTGCATAAAAATGTTGAAGAAAAAATTTCTAATAAATTCTAAGAAAAAATTCGGACCTCCTTACATCAGGTTGAGGCTTCGTTTATTTCATACTGGAGCGATGCGAGCGCCTCTACAATACAACAAGTAACTAAGTCAAACTTCGTTTAGCAATATTTTATACACAAGGATAAAAGCAACGAAGCCATCGTTGATTTTATATCGAAGCAAGGCATTACTGCCATGTCACGACAAAACTGTTCAGAATGACACGTAGATGCGTATATGAGTAATAAACATTCATTTCATCTTAGAAATTCACAGAAAATGTTTCGGCAGAAAACTTATTCAGTCTGATGGCCGGCTGCAGTTATTTTAAGATACATAACTTTCACGTGTGCCGTTGTCGGCCTACAAAATGCATAAAAATTTTAGGGAACAAATTTCCAGTAAATTTCTAAGTAAAATGGAGGCCTTTCCCACATTAGGTCCAGCCATCGTGGATTTTATATTCTAGCGAGGCGTTGTGTACTTCCCAGCCGTTATATGTTTTTAGTTAAGCTATGCTCTTACAGCTTATCCCTTAAACTCCTTGTCCATACTTCAGTCGCACAGCTTTGCTTTTAGCGCAGCGTGAGCAAAACTATTCAAAATGGTATATGTGGAGCCATCTGACATTATAACAAGGAAGCATTTTCGCAATCACTAGATAGTTTTTACACAAGAGACTTACTAACAAGAAGTATATCCAGTGCACAACATTCGGTTTCATGCCGAATGTGCAGCCAAAGCAGCACCTATATTGAATAAAGACCGTCGTAGCCTCTTCATACATCCCCCACGTCAACTTCATCGAGTCTAAGTAGATATCGAGGGACTTAACATTGGGAGACAGCTGCAAAGTGTATCCAAAGACCTTTGGAAAAACAAAGTGCACTGGCTTCCTGGAAAAGCTCTCCAAGCTGGTTCATGTAGTGTTCACCGTCGTATGATGATGGGAAGTTCTCGGTTTATGTATATGTAAATTATAGAAATCGGATGAGACAATTTGTCTTATCCCACAATCCCGTCTCATATATCTTTGTCTGAGATGTAATTTAAAAAAGAAAATTCTGTCAATACCAAATGATACCGTCACGTCATGTGTAATGTATTCTTAAGTCCCTCTGGAAAAATATTGGATACTGTCACAAAAACACATTAACGTTAGATTCAAAATTCTATAACTTAGCACTCACCGAAAGTACTCTTCAATGCTAATGAACCTTTGCCAAAAAATTTCAAAGGAATTCGTTTATCTTGATCAAACTTTACACAGTTCCAATCTGCGAAGTATATTTCGTGAAAGTGTGATAAATTGATACAACGACCCTAACCCTCAGTTTAATTTACCGTTCCAATTTATCTTTCCTAAATCGTCTGGTTATGAGATATATCTTCGAAAATTGTTTCGGATACGGACTACAGAGGTCATTATTACTTTTTTTTTTGAACAACTTTACCAAAGCTATTTATCCTTACTCAACTATAGGTCGGCAAACAAGGTGCACAGTTTTTAAATGGTACTGGCTCTTGGGTAATCCTATTTGATTAAGCTGAAAACTTTTATCAGCAAAAGATGTGAAAAGTACAATATTAAACAAAGTGTCAAAGGATTTCTTTTGGGATAAGCACTGCGGTTAAGGAAAAGATCTTATAAGTGGTAGAACCAAGATGAAACAGTTTACAAATCGTTTTTTTTTCTTTTTTTTTAACCTGGTTAACGGATGACGGGGATATTGGCTTTAAAGGAAACAAATTACTTAATAAATGACACTGGTTTGGATAGGCTGATTCAATAAGCTCTAGACTTTTAGGGGTTGTGTAATACATTTGGATTTAAATTTAAATAGGATTTGATAATTTCGTTATGGTCATAAATTATTTAATATGGTCGCAGCCAATTACGAAAAGAAAATTATCTTTTTAATAAAGCATTTCATGAGAAAGTGTAAATTGAAAATCGTTATAGGTATGCCATCATCAATATGAATCGCCTTTTTATGAAACCAGAAAAAACTAAAAGTTCTTCGAGTTAATTAAACTAGAAATAGCATGATTCATTCGATAGAGATATACGAGTATATCTCAGAAAATAAATGGTCTATAAGTCTGAAATGAATTTTGTTTAACTTAAAAACAATTTATTCAAAATTTATAATAATTTGCATTTTGTTTGTATAATCATTTCGTAGCTTACGATATGTAATTCAATGATGTACCTATCTAGAGTATATTTCGAGCTAGATTCATAACACAAAAATGATTAATTTTAGGGTTAATTTGACTGGCTTTTATGACTTTCATTTGGGGCCATAATACAGACTTTCTGATGAGTCATGCCAATTTACTTATTTAGAGAATGCGAATCTTCTCGTTTGCTTTCCATCTTTTTATTATTGAAATATCGAACACTTTTTGACCGTACAGGTAACATTTTGGTCGTACAAGCCTAACAATAAATTTCATATTTACAATTACGCAGAGATGAATCAGTACACTCACTTTAAAAGTAACAGTTGAGCATTTATTTATTTTTCAATTAAAATAAATAAAGCAACAACAAGTAAAAAAATATTGTTTTGCTCATAACTTTGCAACTTTCATATTTTGTATGAATTCCAAATATAATTTTGTGCACATACTGATCAGTTTTGGAGAAATGGCCTACATATGAAGCCAAAGTTTTTAACATTCTTAGAGAATCGGGAGCACACATACATGAATGCAAAGTATAATTATCACTTTATTAAAATATATGAGCTACAGTTGCATGGATTTTTTTTTTATTTAATAAAGTGGAATAAAAGTTCGTCGAAATTCCTTGCTTTAATAAAATTATTACCAGCGACTGCATCTGGAAAGAAAAGTGACTCGCGATGTTCCTTCAAGAAAACTGAAAAAAAAATCATTTATTTATTTTATTTATTTATTTAATGGCCTATTTTTCAAAAAACGTTCAGTGCATTTCATGTAATTCGTTTAATTAGCTTATTAAAACTAACGCCTTACATAAAACCGAATATATATATATATTCTCTTTTTTTAACACTTAAAATAACTAATTCAATGTATCGATACAGTTTCAGAATTTATGTTTTAATTAATAGTATTTTATTAAACTATTACTATTATATTATAAAACAAAATAAAGCCTTATTTCAGCCAGAAGGCTGTTTTTTTTTTAAGCAACATTTCAATTAGCTTTAATTAGGTGCATAGGTATAATTTTTTAACAGATTGTCATTATTGCAGTGGGCTCCGATCTATATTTTCATCAACTGTAGTTTCAATTGATCACCAATCGACCAATCATTTCTTTAGTCGGTGAAACGTGGACACAACTTCGTGATTATCGGACACATTACTTGGATAAAAGAGTTGAGCTACACTACGAATATTAAACCTGTTTCTTAGATTGGTCTTTATTAAACTAACAGCACTAAATATCCTTCAGCATTCCACTTTCGAATGATGCAAAGACAATAGTATTTAAAACAAATCTGGATAAATTAGGAAAAAGAGCAACACCATCATCATTTTTATACCCTAGATGAAATCTATAGGATATACTAAGTTTGTCATTCGTTTGTAACATCTCGAAATACTGATGGTAGAGCTAAATGGATTGGACACCCACGCATAATATTAAAAGTTATTTTGATTTTTGCATGCCCGTCCGTCTGTCCGTCCGTCTGTGCGCACAATAACTCGAGAACGCGTATACTTAGAGAGCTGAAATTTTATACACGGACTATAAAAACAAAGTAAAATTAAATAAGAAATGAGACAAATCGGGCAAATCCTTCGTGGGGTTGCCATATAAAAACTTCATTTTCCGCTATATATTTGGACACTTCCTAAGAACGCGTCGACGTAGAGAGCTGAAATTTCGTACATGATGTTTTTACAACATTAGAAAAAAAAGTCAAAAATGGACTAAATCTGGCAACTCCTTCTTGGTGTTGCCATATAAAAATTTAGGTTTTTTACGTATACTTTGAAAACGATTAGTCCAAGACATCCTTATCCTACTAAAAACTTCTGCAGAATACGAAATCCTATAAAATTGGTTATAATCATTTTTTCTGTGCGACAAACCGTTCTAGAAATATATGCGAAAAACAACTTCAAAAATCAAATTTGAATAGATCGGTGACCATACGAAATTTTATATGGACATTCATCTAGGTAAGAATTGGTCTTAGACCAATTTTAGCTTTTTTACTTGTTTAAATTAAGTAGCTTATGCAAAAAAAGTCTGCTTGGCTTTCATTGGAAATGAGTTCGGGCAATATACTTAAGAAGATATTTCTCCATTCATCATCTAAACTTTGAATTGGTATTGATCATAAGAATTGTGGGAGTAATTGGTTTAGTTTAATAAGAGAAGGAACATTGGTATGAGTTTATAAGTTTAATGTTAGTTTAATATTGAGGTAATTCAGGTTAATAATAATTTCGTTCGGAAAGCTATAACTTTTTCTTATTTCCAAACAAGATGCGTGCAAAAAATTGCGGCATCCGTTTTTAAAATCAAAAATCATATCATTTAGTTGTTTCTGATTCATGGATTTCTGTCAATACTTTTGACCCTACATATATCCTATTGTCATTTAATTGAAATGTTGAGTTCAACTGGTCTGTATCTTCCAAAGCGGTTCTTTGTATGTATTCAATACTGTAGAATGATCTTAATATGTCTTCGTACATAGTGCGCATGCGGCCATGATTGTTGTGATCACACAAGTGTCCGATTGAAAATGAGCATTTAAATCCAATCCAGAAATAAGTATAAAAGTTTAATTTGATGATCGTTCAGATTTCGTAAAACTCTCACAACACTAGCAGTATTTTATTTTGAGAAAATTTCATATAGTTAGAAGAAGAAAAAAAAGTCGAAGTGCACTCCATTGTTCTAACAATCGATTTACTACTGCGTGTAGCGAAAGCCAACGTGTTTGTGATGGGGCTAACAACTTGTAAGACTTTACTCCAAAACAAATTTTGAAACTGTAAAAATATAGCTTTTATTTTTGCACTGCTTTTAGAAAAAAAAGCATAAATATAATGCGCTAAGTCCTCGCACCTTCCCGGTAATTTTTTTGGCTGCTTTGCTTCCGCATAAGTGCAAAGAATAACATATGCACTTCGAGATATGTATTCCAGGACAATTCTGCTTAAAACGAGACATAACAGAGGTCTGCTCTCCGATCATGGAATTACGCCCATATGATCCAAGACCGATTACATTAGATAACGGTTCATTAAGCGATTTAAAAGACTCCGGAACTAATTCAGATATTACCTTTGCTATTGCCCGATCTATATTGTCTTTGAAAACATTGACTAAGCCGTAAAAAGAGCTTAGTTTGATATATTTATTCCGCATTTGTTGACGGTAAAATAAAATTCAACTTGAACTATATTTGCTTTTGCAAAATTGTTTACCGGTGCGAAAGTGATTTCTCCGTCTTACGTCTTGAAGTTGATATTATTACAATTTGCACTTTTGCAGCGATTGTTTTAAGCAAACAAAGAAAAGAAAGTAAATTAGGCTTAGCACTAGCAGTTAGCAACAAAAACACAATAGCAACAAGTCTAGAAATCAGCATTTTGATGTCGTTGCCGCGATTTCAGAACGAGAACGAGTCGAAAAGTCGAGAAAACATTAAGAAAACCAATAAATGATCTTTACTAAACTCTAATGACCACTTGAATGTACAACCAAACAACACAACAAATCTAAATTATTCTTCTTCGCGTATGTTGAGTATGTTTTACTGTAGCTGTGTTCCGGACTCGACAGTGCTGTAGTCTGCGGTCAGATTTGTTGCAAGGTTCAATTCGTAAATTACAGTACATTTTGTGCCAAAAGTTAAATAACCGTACATTTTGCGTACAGTCAGAGGTCTTGGTCATCCACCGTACAAGGGCCAGAAAAAGCGTACAAATACGAATAAAACCGTACGGTTGGCAACGGTGCACCGGTAATAAAATAATAAAAAACTTGAACATTGAAGTACCTAGGTAAAACGGACTACTAAGTTTCTAAGAAATTTATTTGATCACAACAAATTTTCAATATGTTGCCCGTTTTCTAAATAACAAACTTGTAATCTACGTCTTACCTTACACTTAACGGTACGTGAATTTTTCTCAATCTTTCTCTTATTTTCAAACACGCTGCTTTTATACGCTGCCTCAAAATATCCTCATTGTCAATTTCGGCGGAATAAACTTGTTCCTTCAAATAACTCTATCGGAGTAAGGTGTGATTATCTCTCTGGCAATGTTCTTGGTCCACCTCACCCTACCCTTCTGTCAGGATAGTTTTCATTTAGCCAATGTTGCACCGTTCGAGTACAGTGAGGAGGTGGTTTATCATGTTAAAAAATTGCATTTCTCCTTATGCATAAAGGCACGTCATCCAACAATTCTGGTAGCATATCGTCTCCTCTCCTGATAAATTATGTCTAAAGATATAAGGCGCAATGAAAATCTGGACTAGGATTCCTGCCCTAACAATTAGCTTGAATCTATGTTGAGAGTGTGATTCCCTGCTTGTGTGAGGGTTCCTTTCAGCCCATCTATGTATATTGTGGAAGTTAACCACTCCATCCTTTGTAAAGTTGAACTCATCAGTTCACATCACGTTGCTTAGAACTAACATAAGCCTGCAGAAGTCAACGCGGTTATGAAGTTCTCCTGACATAAGTTCCTGTACCAGCGTAGGGATGAAGACGTTCATTGCTCAAATACCGCCACAGAAATGTATGATGTAACTTAAGTTCCACTGATAGAGCTCTAGGACTAGGACATTTTGTAGAATCCTGTTCATAATGTTTTCTAAGTTCTCCACTCTCTAAAAGTAAAACTCTATTTATAAGAAACTTGAATTTGAATATAAAAATATTACTTACACGCCTGCCTGAAATTTTCGTCGACTGGCAAGCGATCTTTCCACGATTAATCTATTAAAAATGAATGAAAAAAGCCTTGTAAAAGGACGAGGTCTCTCAGGGAATCTTTTAACATATTCCATCCTTGCTTCACATGCATTTCCACGGCAATATCCGAAAAAATACACCATACGAGCTAAGTCGCGTAACTCATGTAAGGAGCTACAACTAGAGAAATTGCATTCTATGTAAAATTTTTAGGTAAAATTGACTTTATATTGCATGCAACAATAGAATATATTTTTTGCTCCCATAATAGGTCAGAAAAGCTACTTTAATGGATTACTTTCGTGCATCTGCTGACACTGAATGGAGTGTCTAAGTACGCGAACATAACTTCTTGCTAATTTCTGTATAATATCTGAAATTTGCACAAATTTAACGTTCTTGAATACAGTCCGATTCTGTCGTTCTTTATTATTTTATTACCGGTGCACAAATAGCATATTTCCGGAAACCAATGAGAAAATTCGCATACTCTTAATAAGTAAATTGTCATGACTCATCAGAAAACCTGTTGGATGTCACCAAATGACTGTCATAAAACCCAGTCAAATAAACCCTAAAATGAATAATTTTTGTGGTATGCATCAAGCTTTAAAGATTATTGGATATTATTTTATGAAACCATCTAAACACAAAATTGAGTTATATATATATCGTTGCAAATATATTCATTTAAGCTACGAAATAATTAAGAAAACAAAACAAAATTGAATAAATCGCTCCCAAAGTAAGAAATTTGTAAAACAAAGGAGACAAATTCCACTTTGACATTTTGATATTGTGAAAGCATCAAATCTGGGTGATAATGTAAGTTAAACAAAATTCATTTCAGCCTTCTAGGCCATTTACTTTCTGAGATATATATTTAAATTCAAGAGTTTACACTTTCCCAGTACACAACACAGTGTTGCCAGCATAACTCGGAAATAACGCAATACCTGCGACAGAACCCTATAAGAATTTCTTTCTTAACTCAGTCCGAGCTACCTAAGTTTAGCGTATGTAACCATGCTTTTGCAACACACTGTATATGTGATTGTTATACGTCAAAAATAATAGGAGCTTCAGAAATGCTCGGTCTAGAATTTCTTTTTTGGAGTTTAACTTGGATGCTGTAAAATGTATCATCGGCGATGTTCGGTCCTCCCATAAATATGTTGACATCCCACGATGAATTTTCTGTTGTCAGTTTTAATGCGGTAAGTATAATGATAGTCCCCCAATGTACTTACAGTTTCACGCTTAATATACCTAAAAAACAAAAGATATGAACACAAAGTATCGTGTTCTTAAGGAAAAGTCAACACAATACTTATCTAATCAAATCCTCCAGCACATCAGCTCTTATTTATCTAAAATATATATAAAAAATCATTAATAAAACAACACAATTCCTTAAAATATACCACAGTATACTTACCTCCGTATACAACCAGTAACATTACGTCAGCCGCAAAGACTCGAAATCGAGTTACTTAAGAGATTGGAAGGTTATCATCTCGTTTGTATTTTACATCGAAACTGAATTCAAACCTCCCGCCAAGGATATTGTAAAAAAATCTTGAGAGGGCCAGCATTAGTGGGAAGGAAGTTAGTCCTGCGTGCAAATACAATCCAAATGACCTAAATGGATTCATCATTTCCATTCTCCCAGTTCCTCAAAATCAAGCAGATCTCTCTTACCACTCTTATCCTTTAACTGAACACGAAATAAATTTCTCTATTCCATGTGTTCATGCAAGTGCGTAAGGGCTATACATGCGATACGATCATAAGCAACAGGAACAGATGAAGTATTTCCACGATTCATTAAAATTGTTCTGCGTTTCATTATTAAACATTTTTTACAAGTCTTTAGTTTCTGCCTCACTTTTTTAACTTTTCCGCCCTTATGAAGTACTGCTACAGTGTTGGCACTACCAATAAAGATGTCTCCGAAGGTTATGAATGATTTGCGACCGATTAACATTTTACATACTTTTTTCTTTTTTTAAGTATTACAAAAACTGATGACCGCGCAGCTTTAGGACTACGTGGAAGATATGAAATTTGTGAACCAACTGTACTAAAAGTGAACAAAGATCGATCCTTGATAAAGTTCACATTAGCATCCTTGTGCTTTTGCATTTTTGTAAGGCATTCGAAAGTATTATTCACTCGAACCTTTTGAATAATTTGTCTCCAAATGCTGGCTTTTCTTCTTCTGCACTTCAACTAATACAGAATTACCGAACTGATAGATGGCAGAAGGTTAAAGTGTAACATAGTTTACCGGGTCTTCTACCGCTCTCTTGCAGGGTTCCTTAGGGATCAGTATTTGCCATTCTTTAGGTTATTATCTCTATTAATGACCTACCGGAAGTTATAAAGGATATGAAAATCGATTTGTATGCTGACGATATTCAGATATACCTAGACAACTTGATTGGGATAATAGAAGACTTCTTTGCTCGCCTAAATAACGACCCCAAAAATATGCACAAATGGTCGGTAAACAATCAACTAAAGTTGAATCCGTCCAAATCGCAACATATGATGCTCCACAATAATATCCTTCATACTGATGAACTTCCATCAACTCAGCTCAACGGAACTACTACGGAATTAGTGAATAGAATTAGAAATGTAAGAAAAGCGAAAGTGTCTGCTTTTCACGCGTATCAATTTCATGCATGTCTAGAATTGAAACAATTCGACAAGACTACACAGAATACCTCGAAGTCCATTATCTGGAGAGAAAAATTTCCTTTTGATCAGAATGTTGGCAAGCCGCAAGTATAGCAAAGGCTTTTAGTCCTCGGTCAAGACCGTCAAGAACAACTTCAGCAATTCCTCTATACTTTCACTACTTAATATCGGTGAAGTTACAGTTGACTCCCTTGATCAAGCTAGTATCTTCACTGTTAGATTTGCTTCAAATTCTCTATAAAACAGTCAATACACATCCGTAAGAGGGATGTGTTCAAGGTCCTGAAGGGGATCACCGTCTCCAAAGCCGTAGGTTCTGATGGTTTCTCACCCCTGTTAATTAAAACCTGTGCCTCATCTTTGGCCAAACCTTTACGAAAACTATTCTACTTGTCTTATTCAACAGAAAAATTACCAAATAGTTGAAAAATAGCCCACGTTCAGCCTATTCCCAAGAGAGGTCAGGGTAGCGATGCCTCAATTTATCGACCAATTGCAATCACTTCGATTATTTCACAAATTTTTGAATCTATGATTTCCTCCAAATTAATCAAGTATCTAGAAAAGAAACAACTTATCAATGATCGGCATTATGGCTTCCGAACTGGACCCTCACCTGGAGACTTGCTATCTTTTCTTACGGAACATTCGAGCCGTACACAATTTTAGTGTCTCGTAGTAAAAAAATCGTTGCTCTAGATATCTAAATGGTGTTTGATAGAGTCTGGCATCCAGCCGTTTTTGTTAAACTTAAAGCACTTGGTCTCCACCCTCATCTTCTATTGTAGATTGAAAGTGTTTTACCTGATCGCATAATACCTCACCCTGTTAATGCCGAGAATTCCCAGGGCTCGGTTATCTCTCTTCTTAGTTTTCATTAATGATCCACTTTCCCGTACTTTTAATCCAATCCATAATTTTGCCTATGACAGGCGCCTTGATTTCGCTTACTCTTTTGACATTCTTGGGGACTCCAGAGAGAATATCACATCTGCCAATCGAGATTGCGTGATTAGATCAATGAATAACAACCTTGATCGTGTTATCGCTTGGAGTAAAGCGATTCGCGTCGAATTCAAAGCATCTAAGTGCCAAAGCTGCCTCATCTCTTTGAAGAAAAATCATAACTTTTCACTCCCATTTCTTTTGATGGAGTACTGATTTGCGATACACCACCTTTTTACATTATTGGCTTTAATATTGCCTGTAAGCTAAGCTCGACAGATCACATCTTCCGTTTTGCCAAAGAAGCAGCGAAATGTCTAGGATTTCTGAAAAGGTGTAGAAATATTTCAACCCATCGAGTCTAGAGCTCCTCTACAAATCCTACACCAGACCTAGAATATAATACAATTTCCATATCTGGGCCCGAGGCTGGTCACACAGTCTTACCTTCATTGGATTATGTCCAAAATATACCTTCAACCTCACTGGCAATGTGGCAATAATATCGACTCACTCGAACAATGCTGCAATGATGGATGCCCTTCACTCCCTTATCGCTATATGCGTGGGCAATGTTCTAATGAAATATCTCGTCTGCTCCCTTGCAGAATAATTCCTGCAAGCAAAACTCGCGCAGCAAACCGCCCATCAAATTACTTTCGGCCATGCAGCAAAATTTCGTGATGATTTTTATCCCGATCTGTGTGAATGTGGAACAGTCTACCATGTTCTGTCTTTACTCCAACATACAATCTGCGAAAATTTAAGAGTGACATTCAGCACCTCTGGCACTCTCCTCACGTTCCTTAATTCGTTTCCCTATCGCCTCTCTGCCATTCTGCGCTTGGCATCATAAGGTATCCCCTTAACGTGCCTTAATAACATATAAAAAAAAAAATCAAACGTTCTTGACATTAGTAGAGGTAAAGTACGTATCGCTTTAATTCCTGTATTTTGCAAAGTTACAAATAATGATTAATTCGTCAATTTGAACAAAATGTGTTTCCCTATTTTTACTAACTACAATGGGTGATTTGGAAGTTTTACACTGCCACCATTTACAAACCAAAACAAAATGATTAATTTAAGGCCTCGTTTGACTTTCGCGAGTGGCAAAAGTTGAACGATGAGCAACTTTCTTCGTTCCGAGTGGTAGCCACTCACTTCTCTGATCCACACGTATCTTAATGATAAATTTTATGAATTTGACATTTGCGAGTGGTGGCGAGTGTCTTCGAACTTTTGATCTGTTTCCAGCTTATACCGTTTTCAGACCAAAGTTGCGCCCGTCCCTCACAAGAATCTTGCATCCGCCCCTGCTGAGGGATATGGTTAGGGCATACTTAATATTGAATTAAAATTTTACTTGTGTTATTTTTTGTTATAATAATTCATATATCACTTTAATTTTAATTGAAGTGGAACGCAACCCTTTCTATGGGAAGTACTACGACAGAAATTAAATTAATTTTCAATTAAATCGCGTGCGGAATATGTACCTATTTATGTCAAAATCGTATGTGTAACCGTTAGTTGCACCACAAAGAAGCCACATTTTTATACGTCGTTTGACTGGCTTGAATTGCTTCAAAGTTGAACATTCCTTGAATTTCGCCATTGATTCATCCATGCTTTAAAAACTATACCGTCCTGTCGTGGTTATTCCACAGAAAATCGATAAATTCTCTGTGTTCAACGAACCGGAAAAATAAAATGTGAGCGAATCAGTAAAGATTTATAAATAATTATACATAAGATGTTCCCGCCACCTGGAAGATCTGAAATGAACTAAAGAAATGGATTAGTAATGATATCAAATACGGATTTTATTTAATTAACACAAAAGGGTCATAAAGTGAGACATGTGTGGACATATGGTCTTCTACAACAACAATTGCTTGCAAAATAAACCCAATTAAAAAAGCACATAAATTCACATTTTATGCAAATAATGCAACATTAAACATTGATATCCATGACAAATCACATAATTCAATGTCAATATTTGTGGACAATTTCATAGAAAATTTCCATGAAAGCACTCAACTAACACCTATCCAGCAATTCTCACAAATAACAATTAACAAGATAATTTCGATGTACCTATTATCAAGTAAACACACATACCTGTAGTTAATACATTGTTTTCAACGAAGATTCACATGGAAAAAACAATCTTAAACACAAAAAAACATATTCAAAGTACAACTTGATACTCGCGCGAATTAAATCTTTGCTCTGTAGTCAATAAAATTTACTATATGTACATTTCTGTCCTGAAAGTGAGAAAATTCGTCTAAAATTATTTTCGACCTAGACCATAAGTTAGGTACATTAGCGATATCTAGCGTAAAAGATAGAAACCCAACACACGACAATATTATGAAAATTTGTAGTTCCAAGAAATTGAAATTTTTTAACGAGAATTAACTCTCCTAAATTTTGTGTGCACATAATTGTTAATTATACTAATTTGCTTTGTATTTCAACATCTTTCAATGAAATATTGCAATTTCTCGTCGGTGAAGTATCGAGAGTAAGTAAAACAAGCGCCACTAAAAATGAAAAAAACTCCACGTTACTTGTTAGATCTAGGCTTTATCTTTTCGACTTTAACACATTACTGGCTAGCAATAATGTTGACGAAGACGTTTCTAAATTTTACATAATACTTTTCGATTTGTTTTCCTCTCGCGATCCCCGCGAGCGTCAGCGGCTCTCTAGAACGCCTCCACCATGGTTCAATAAAGAACTGAAGCGTCTTTAAAATAAAAAAAAATAAATTGTGGAAAAGTTATATGAGGGACAAGGACATTATAAGTCACAACAACTTCCTCACATCATATAATGTTTTCAAAGAACTTTCCTCTTCCCTCTATGACGAGTATATTCAAAGTATGCGTGCGAAATTATTTAGTGATCCACGTATCTTTTTTAAGTTTATTAACTTGAAGAAAAAAACGGACAACTACCCCAACACCATGAGGTACAAGGATTCTGCTAGTGATGGTTCGTCTAAAATTTGCTTCTTTTTTTGACACTACATTTGTCTCGTCAAATTTTCAACTTCAAAGTAGCAACTTCGGTCATATGAACGACTCTCATAACGTTTCATTCACTATCCCTCCAATTTAAGAATAGGATATACTTGATCATATTACTGGGCTTCCAAGTGACTTTATAACGGGTCCTGATGGGATACCTCCAGCATTTTTAAGTCATGTTTCCTCTCCCTGGCAACCCCGCTGAGAACTATTTTCCAAAAATCGATCGATAGTGGTTGTTTTCCTCAGCTATGGAAAAATGCTTTTATCATACCTGTCTACAAAAAAGGTATTAAAAAAGATGTCTCTTACTATAGGCCTATTGCAAAGTTATCTTGCATGCCCAAGGCATTCCAATCTATCATCTACTCTTTCCTGCAAGAATTTGCTCTCTTCAAACCAACATGGGTTAATTTCGGGCAGTTCTACAACCACTAAATTATTGGAATTTGTCTCTGATACCATTCACGGGTTTGTAAAAGCCTACTAGACAGATTGTATTTATACGGACTTTAGTAAAGCTTTCGACAAGCTATCTCACTCCGTGATACTGTTTAAAATGGAAGAGTATGGGCTTCCCATAACTTTTCTAAAACGGACGGAGTCATATCTAGATAACAGAACATACCAAACCTATTTCGGCCATTCCATCTGTAGAGTCTTGAAAGCTTCGTCAGGTGTACCTCAAGAGAGTCATTTAGGCCCGTTTCTATTTATCTATTGACGAAATTGTCTCCGCAGTGAAGCACTGCAAGGCACATAAACCATATGGTATCTAAGAGTAGTTCTATGCTGGGCTTTATAAAACATTGGTCCCGAGAGTTCTCGAATCCCTCCATAACATTACGGTTATATACTTGCTTTGTGAGGCCACTTCTTGAATACGCTATCCAGGTCTGGTCTCCTTTTTACGGTACACACATCGTTGCCGATGTAACTTTTGTTCACCAGCTCTTAAACGCAAATGTTGATTCCCCGTTGTTACTTGACAACATCTCTTTCCGTGATAATAGGCACAATTTGAGAAGGCACTTGAGAACTTTTCCCTCGTATCGCTTGTTTAGGGAATCGAACTCTGTGTCGGACGAGGTAGACAGATTGCTGCCTGATCGTTAAACGGAAAGTAATTGCGAGTAAAAGTGGAGTACCGTGAATAATAGTAAACAGTGGTTACATCCCAATTAGCAAAAATTCCATATGTGGAATTTTCGCACGGAATTCCAGTGGAAAAGAGTGGCGGCATCCTCACACACACAGCTGGTTTTACACGCTACCGAACACCATTTTCAGCTTTACAGATGGGTTGGAGGTATACGAAAAATTGTTAATGGCTTTATTAGCTGTGTTCTTTTTGTTTCGTTAAGTGTTCCGCAAAACACAGGTGATTGCGAATTGAATTGATCTGTAGAGTATATAGCAATAGAAAAAGTTTTGAAAGTTTAGAGAAAATAATCAAGGTGCCACGACTTTAATTCTTACAAAACGCTAAACCTGTCAAACTTTGATCCGAATTTATCAAGCTCTATTTTAACATTTTGCAATGATTCAAGTCATAGCAGTTTGATCATTTTCTGTTTACTTTCGAAACTTTTTCTACTGCTTTGCATCCTACAAATAATTTATGTTCCCTGTTTAATTAAAAAATGCAGAAAAAGCTTTGAAATCTCCAGCAATTCCATATAGATATGCCACGGAAAAGTCTGGGAATTCCATGCAAGAAAAACCATGGAAATCTGATAGATTTTCAAGTTCAATTCCATCTACCAATAAAATCAAAGACTTGGAATCTCGACGCAGTTCCATTCGGCCAAAGAAGCAGAAAGCCGAGCGCTATTAGTACGAATTTCCAGATAAACTCTTCAAAAATGACAAGGAAAACGACCGGAATTCCATTCGAATTGCTTATTCGGATAGTTCATACGAATTTATTTTAAAACAGAGAACGAAGGTGAATTGTTGAACGTTCCTTCTTTTGTGGGTGTACCCTGGTTTACCCTAAGTCAATAGTCATTTTTTCAATCAGTCCTCTCATTTTCATCGAATTACTGAAGAAAATACAATTTTCAAAGTTCATCAGTGGAATAAAAAGAGTTCATTTTCACAAATAATTGTCGAGTTATTTTGATTTCTCAGCTGGTAATTTTCTTCGATATGTTTTTTTCATATTCAATTTATTTCAATTTAATTTCAATTTAATTTCGTAATTTCAGAACGCATAAATTTCGTATTCATCTCGCATATAATTTTCAAGGTATTTATTTTCATCTTAATAAATTATTGGAAAGGTCATTGTCATTAACCCTTAAGTAGGTGCATGGGGTCAGAGCAATTTTAACTGCGAAAAAATGTAGAAAGCATTCTCTCTCGACCTTGCGTCTTCCAACAGATTTTCATCTTAGAACACTATTTTTAAAATCGTTGTACTCGAGCCACTGCAATGTACGCATGCTTTTGTACTATAGTAAAGTCTGACCCCATGCATCCACTTACGTTATTTCTTTCTTGAGGTAAGTTTTCTTAGGTATATCTTTCGAAATATCGTCGTTTTATAATATTTTCGGATGAGTTCTAGTGTTTTTGTTTTTGAATATTTTAAAATTTACTTAAAGTTCTAGAACAAAAAGCAATTTTTTTTTGATTCTCCGATTCTCCGATTTTAGCTTTTGCTATATACAGGAGAACCCAAAAAAACGCCTTCTTGAACAAATGTAAATTTGCGCCAGTAAAAAATCATTAAGAGTAATCTCTGATTTTGTTAAATTTCTAGAACGAATTTGGGGTCACTGAGTACGCCATGCGCCCACTAGTGTGATTTTGCTAGTGTGCCTATTTAAGGGTTAGCGCGTAAAACTCATGCCATTTTTGATGTTCATTACGCTAAATAATAAAAGAAAAAAAAGTTACATTTATCTGGGAGTACAGCGTTTCTTTCTTAATTAGGCTATCTAAACACAGTGTCAAATTCTGCCATTTGTAAGGTCAGCATCACACTATGTGGTAGACTAATTCATAATTGACAATAATTTATCAATTTGTCTTTCAGCAATAGTGTATAGAATTAACTAGTAAGAAATTCGAGCAGAATTTAACTAAGATTAAGACAGATATAAATTGGCAAAATAAATTCAGGAGTTGCATTTCGGTTAGAATTTAGAACTACATTTATTTAAGTAGTTTAATTCTAATAGTAAAGGAAAAATTGAAGAAATAAAGCTATATAAGAACGAGCAACCGAACGATATCTTTCATTTACCGCTACACTAGCGCCACCTGAACGTCATTTTGCTCCACTTTCGTTTTCATAACAATTTTTCTCGTCAACTGACAGAAGAGAGTAGGCGTTTGCATAGTGACAGCTTATTGGATGCTACACTTTGCTTGGGCCCACACGTTGCAGCTTCAGTTTCTTGATTTAAACTTAAACAGGAGCCGTTTACACTAGTGTCAGCTTATTAGAAATTTATGATTTTGATGAAATTTCTCAAGGACATTGGTTGTATTGTTAATAGTAACAACGTCCCAGAAATATTTTGTTTTTTGTCCATTTATGATGTAGATTCGGTTTTTAAACATTCGAGAAAAGTGGAACATTTTACTTGGTTGGTGTAAATTCAAAAATTTATATCTCAGGCTGTACACATCGCAAGCCCATAAAATAAACGCTATTAATTTAAAGACACCTAGATATTCCTGAAAACATTTTCAATATTTTGAATAAATTAAAGAGCACGGTGTAGATTTGTATACCCAAGATGAAATCTAAAGGGTACACGAATTTTTTCATTCCGTTAAAATCGATAAAATTAAAATTTTTTTTGATTTTTGCATATTTGTCCGTCTGTTCGTCCGTCCGTCCGTAACCTTCTAAAAAAGTAGTAAAATTAGGTTCGCAAATGGGACAATTCGGGTAACTCGTTCGTACGGTTGCCTTACAAAATGTTCGTGTTTCACAACATATCTGGACACTACCTGAGAAAATATATTTAGTATTTTTATAATAGTAATAAATATAATATCAAATTGGACCAAATTTGGCAATCCATTCTTGGTGTGGCGATATACAAATTCAGGATTCTTACGTATAGTGTAAAAACGATCAATCCTAGACGTTTATATTGTACTGAAAAGTTCTTTAGAATATGAAATCCTATGAAATTGGTTATAATGTTTTTTTCTGTCTGACGAATCATTGTACAAATTTGTGCGAAAAACCACTTCAAAAATCAAACTTGCACAGATGGGTGACCATACGGAATGACATACGGGTAGTCATCCAGAGGTAGCACTAAGAATTGGTCTTAAACCAATTCATGCTTTTTTACTTGTTTTAATATTAATTTTACTTTAGTCCATAATTGATTTTAGAGAAAATGTCGAACAGAGAAAATGGAACTCCTTGAAGTTTGGATGGAGTTATTTTTAAATTACATGTAGTGCAGAAAACTTTGTATGAAAATTGATGATGTGTGCTTAAATCCCAGATTGTATGCAGTGTGTTCGGTAAATAAGCAGAATGGAGTATTCCAATGATTTTTTTTGAGTGCCTTGACAATACCCCTTCCTTTCCCTAAAAGTTTTCCTTCGCCACGTTTGAAAATTTTTCCTTTTCAAAATTTTTTCAATGTCTTAAAAACAAATTTTTAGAAAAAGAATTTCGAATAATTGCTTTCAAGAATTTCAAAGCTTCCTTAAATACATAACGTTTGTTTCATAAACTTCAGATATGTATGTTCTGAGATATAAATTTTGAAAGTTACATCTACCAAGCAAAATCCGCCACTTTTGTCGAATTTCAAAACAAAATATCGTATCTAAGTCAAAAATGGACAAAAACAAAAAAAGTTTCAGCAAAATACTAGTGCCAATAAAACCTAAAATTTCATGAAAAATTATAATTTTGAAGAAAATAATTGATACCGATCTATTTATTGTAATCAGAAATTCCTGGAAGTTTATCGTAGCACATTGTAAAGATGCAACCTCTGACAGGTTGTATTTTTCCACTATTACTATCTTTAATATTTTGCCGTTTGACCTTCGAAGTGCAATACAAGTCCAATCGCTCATTTGTACCTTATACAAAACGTGGCGTCAACTTATGGAAAATTGGAAAATATCTGTGGGAGAAAAATTACGATTTATATTTGGTGCGATAGTCGTGTTCACATGCTGGGTCGTTTTTTTTTCTTTTTTTTTTTTAAATATCTTATAATGTCTTTGTTATCATTATTCTCATTGGATGCGCCTGATTTTAGTCGACCTCCTAAATATGGCAGATGCAAGAAAATGTGAGTTAGTCGACGAATCCATCATTTCAAATGTCGTGATCCATTCCGAAATGGACAACCCAGACATATACTATGCTTTGGTATTGCATGTGACATCAATTTCTTGTGGCATCTATAGAATTACTAATGAGTACTGACGATTAAAATATGAACCATGAACTAAAATAATTAAAACAAATATTAGAAGTCCCTGGAAGTAAGAACAACTCCCTTACCTTACAAAGTATTAATAATAAATAAATAATAATAAAATATTAGAATAATCAAGAGTATGAAACGTTGCAATTAGCAAATTTGAGTGTGAATTTAAATTTTAGGGCGTTATAAACTTTAATGGTACATATACAGTCAGATCGAAATGGCTTGTATCGAAAACCTGAAAAGGATTTTGTTTTAGATTTCTAAAAGCCCTGGATAGCCGCGAAAAAACGCATGATAAGAGATATGACTCAAGCGGCCTGATATCTAGCTAGATTTCATAACTAAAAGTGCTGTCGATTAATCATTCTCACTCCCTCCACAATTTATACATATACGAATACTTATATTTTAATTATGTATAAATAAAAATTTTTGCCGTATTGTTGTATCGTACGTTTTTTTTATGCAAACGTTTTCAAGGTGCAAAGCTCTTTTTTGAATATACACCTTTCCATCTCGTAAATAAAAAACGAAATCTCTTTGCATTTAAACGCTTATTACCGGGCATAAAAACCTTTGCCAAAGCTTTGACTCAGTCTTGATTAAATTTTAATACTATTTTCCAGACACAAATTTATCGTTGAAGTTTTTTAAGAAGTTCAAGAGAAGAAAGGAGGAAAAGTGTTTTTTTTGCTGCTCACTTTTCTTCTCGATAAAACAATTCAGAAAAGTTTTCGAAAAACAATTCAACTTTGGGTGATTTAGATAATATCAAGAATGAGAAAAATTTAATCTAGAATCTCCAGTTTCTTGGTGTTTAACAGAGTTTATTCCTTTATACAATATTAAGTACCTCCCTATTTTAGAGAAAGCTGTGGATAAATGGATGGCATTTAGCTTTTGCTGTTTATTGAACCTTTTAATTGATTTTTAAGATAAGTATTTGTTTAGATATTTTTTTAAATACTTCTCATTCACTTCTCATGTTGTAGTCTTTATTTGACAAAACTTGATGTAAGAGTTAATGAATTTTTGGCAACTAACTAAAACCACCAAACAATTTTGATTGGGTTTGTGAGCAGATTTTTGTATTCTTGATGAGGTGAACAGGATAAGACTAGGATTACAAAGCTACTGAACCCATCATTGCTCGTAGCACCCACTATACATACATTTATGATAATTTCAGATTCACTAATTGAGTTTGATTTCATGATAATAATTAAAATTTTTGCCAAATTCAATCTAGTTAACCCGTTCAACGTGAGAATAGCTTTTCGGTTCAACCACAATTCAATCCATCCATTCATGCAGGATGCTCGGTACGGACGAGTTGGGATAATAAGAGATATACAAACCGCTCAATACTTGCCAGTTGTGGTTAATCAGCTTACCTTTGATAAATTTGCTACCCATTCAAACCAGTATAGGTATCAACAAGTCTGCAGTTAAATGGGATGAATTAATTTCCAACACCCATGTGAGAACAAACACCGTCAATAAATTTTGTTTTGGGCGATAGTGATTTAACTGCTGTACAATTTCAATTAAAATCATTTAAAGGATATATGCGCACATAAGCAACCTAGCATATATGTGTATACATACGCATGTATGGGTATACTTTTTTTATTGCAGTTTGTTTAATTTGGCGATAAATTTCGAAAGCTTTCAGTAACTTTATTTATTTATTTAGCAGTGCCAACGGAACCAAATTATTCCACCGGACTATTACAAAAGAAAAGAAGAAAATTTTTAAAACAACAACAACATTGTGGTACTTTCTACAAAATACACGTACACTGATCGCTGTAAAACCAATGCTGAATCTTTGGGAGCCGCTAAGAACAGCGTTGACTCCTGAAGAGCGGCTATGTTAGCCCAAACTCTAATAATAAGGTGGAGCAGCTATGAGCAGCGTGGACTCCTGAAGATAGGCTATGTCAGCGCAAACTCTTATAATAAGGTGGAGCAGCTATGAGCAGCGTTGACTTCAATGTCTACTATTTTGAGCAGAATAAAACACTCCGTATACTTTACTAATGTCAAATAGCAAGTGACTTTATTTTACCCTTTCTTATCTCATTTATATTTTAAAATTACCAGGTTGACCTAAGTTGGTTCCCATGTTTAAAATGCTTATTTTACAATAATTGCATGAGAACCAATTGGCATCGATTAATTACGATTCAATAAACAAAGCTTGCGTTGCACTTTTCCACCTTTACGATTTCATTCGTAACTTGCCGCTACTTTGTAATTTGAGCTAAAACAAACAGAAGTCAGTTTATCATCGTCTTTTGTTTGCTTTAGCTTTTACATGCAGAAGGCAGTTAAGTAGGTCGGTGAGTCAATTCACGTTTGAGCTTATGCATATGCAAGTTGCTGACCTCACTTGAGGCAGGTAGTGATTGCTCATTATGCTACCTACATACATGTGTAATTGAACTTACTTTCTCACCGCGATTATGGAAATTTATGCAACTTCTATGCTTGTGCTTTTGGGGTATTTTCGTGCGTATTACACCTTTCGCCTTTAAAAAAAAAATTTTATGCATCGTAAACGCAAACTTTGTTTTACATATGTATTGTCATGTAATAGTGTCAACCTCTTAAGTACTAATTTCTTCTAGTTATTAGCGTATATTAATATATTGGTATATTAGCATATTGCTATATTAGCTTATTGTTATATTATCTATGGTCTATGCTATACTTTACTTACAATGACTGAAAAAACAAATGGATGGGTGTTAAAATTTTTTTTTTTTTTTATGGGTAAAGTATTATAACTTTATTAGCTAGTAATTTTATTTTATATGCATGTTTGCTTATTTCACTGTACCTATTTACTTTCCTATATTTTCCTTAATTTTCCTATTTTCCGTTAATGTCTTTTATATTACAATTTACATTATCAATTTTTGTTATAGTGTAGGGTCCGTTGTACAATGCGTCTAGTTTTTTTCTATTTTATCCTTTTATCCTCGATTGTAAAAAATAATTATTATTTTTTATCTAAAAACCGAAAATTAACAATTAATAATTGTGCCCTGATACGTTCTATTGGCAAGGACAGTCATAACTAGTCATAAATTCTGCTATAAATTTTTTGATTCTCAATCGCGTGATTAAATCTAATGCCATACAATTACTTTTGTGACCCAATGTTCCATACCTGTGCGACCACTGAAGGTCTTATTCAAATCTTGATTATGCATATTGTCTACCTAATCCAATAATTCTAATTTCCAACAAATTTTTTTTTGTACGAATAATGTTCTTTCACCTATCCTTCATACATATTATATCACCCACGAAAATCATATCTGACGTAAACAATTCATGGCTGTAGCCGGCCCGTTAAGGCCTTTTAATGTGTCGGTACCTTCGGCGACTTCATGGCTTGTATTATAATCCGGGGGCTACGAAACAATACAAGTAATGCATTTTTTCTTATTTCAAGATATTGTAAATTGAGAAATTGAAAACCGAGAGTGATATGTGCAGTGGCGTTGTTAATGTCTGAGCAGGGGTCACAAGGGTTTTGCTAACAAATCCCAGAAAGCAATTTTCTGGGTAAAACCGAAGCATGGTCATGCGATATCTTTATGTTATATTATTTTTGTCCAGAGTCTTCCCCCGAAAGACTCAATCTTCTTTCAATCCATCCATCCATCAATCCATCCAAGTTGTTTACTATCTGGTACCAATTTTAAGAATATTTGGCTATTAAATCAGCTCCTTTTAGAGTTAAATTTTAGAGCATATTGACAGTGATGGACTCGTCATTTCAATACAAATTGTAAATTCCCTCTGCTGACTCGTATCCTGAACCCGTTACATAATTTATACTTGTGTTATTATTTCTGAGTCCTGCTCTAAATATTGATAAACTGCGAACATTTAAAAAGTGCATGAATTGTTTTGTTTAGGGTAATAAAATTACATTACAAAATATCTACAGCGACAAAGTAAAATAAATTATATATATGATTCAATTACGCTATTATTACGGCTATAGGTGCATCCTGAAATTACTCCATGTTTCTTCAGATTTAAATACATCAGGAATTCCCTTGATAAACTCGTTATAACATAATTTATGTCGACAAAAAATTACCATAATAATATGAAGGCGAAATTTCTCTAAAGATAAAATCTTCCCTTATAAATTCTTTCATGCATTCACTTGTTCAGTGTACTGCGTATTCAAGCTCTGATAAGAAAATTCGACAATAGGGGCCTCATTTGATCAGACTGAATAAATTTCTTTCTGCAAAAGTATCATGTAAATCTCTTAAAAAAAAAGCTTGTTTTTATTATATGTTTACCTGGAATTCCTATTATTACCTACGTTCCCCAGAATATCAAAATAATTTGATTAAATGTGCGCAAAATGAAACTTGACAAATGCAAAAGAATTTCACGATAAAAGGCAGGTTCATTTGCAAATTTTTATACACATTCCTGCTACCAAAGATTCAGAACGTGGTGCGTCATTGCTAAGGGAGTTTATGCGGTATTTTTCATCTATGTAGATAATCGTCATTTAATATATTAAAATTTGAACATTTCTTCAATTAAGAGAAACATTTTTTCATCGTGTACTTGTATCGTGTTTTGTATGAGAGAGAGTAAAAAAAATCAGATAAGTTCAATTTTAAGTCATTCGTTTTTCTCTTGAGTCCTAAATTATTTCTTGTTATCAGGTACTGGATAGGCTCAAAAATGACACAAGCTAATACAATACCATAAAGTACGTACCTATATATATATACATAGTATAGGTACAAAGAAGAATCTAAGATGAAGATGGAATGACCTCAAAAAATAAATTAAATATTATGCCAGCATATAAATTGTAAACAAAATGTCGGCAAACTCCTAAAACCACAACACTATCAACGGCATAAAAAAAATCCAATGGCATTTACAAAATCAATGGTGATGAATTGTGAGCGTTTTAAATAGAATAGACTGGAAGATCTTCTACCACCCGAATAAAAGCACATCTTACGGCATCATTCCCAGGTTAAAGCTGCCCCTATCGGCTCCACACGTTTGGAACGGAAGGAAAAGGTAAAATATCTATGAATCATACTAGACAGAAAACTAAGTTGGAAATGATACCTTCTGGACAGAGCGAATAAAGATCTTCGAGCGTACGCGATGTGCCGCAAATCTATGGGGAAAGATTGGCGACTTAAATCGCGGATGATCCTATGAATCTACACTAGCGTCATGCAACCCTTGTTAACTTACGGTTCTGTGGTGTGGTGAAAATCAACGGGGCTCACTAACAATCGTAATATATTGGAGAAGATCCAACGATTGTGCCCCTTAGTATAAGCGCTGCTCTTAAATAAACAATTCTGGGAATCTTGAAGTTACCCTCAACGTTCAACCCAAGCATATAAATATCTAGAACGGACTTCAATCGTTGCGCTGAGGCTACATCTCAATCACACCTGGATTCATATTGGATCAAGATTTCCACACGAAACCCTCTTTACATTCATGCAGTTCATCGTACCTGACACAGACAGGAACCACTATCATCTTCTCGAGACTTTACTTAAAAGCAAACAAAAGCCCCAGATAGGACCGAATAGGATTCACATTCCGTGCTCCAACCATTAAAAAACCCTATTATATATACAGACGGCTCCAAATCGGAAGAAAATACCGCAGCAAGTATTTTTTCTGAGTGTAAATTGCTATACACCCTGGCAGATGTATTACGGTTTTTCAGACGAAATCCAAGGACATCATTGAAGCAAAAAGGTATCTCCTTAAAACATACACGGAAAGCTAGGTGACTGCAAACTGATCTGATAGCCAGGAAGCTGTCAAGGCCTTGTCAAAACCTTTTACAACCTCAAAACTTGTATTGGAATGTAAGACCACTCTAAACTCCCTTTCTTGGAACAAAAGGGTACGGTTACTTTGGGTGCCAGGTCACGTGACAGTGACGTTAGTGGAACTTACTTGTCTTGGCGCAACCTCGGAGGTCTCCTCCTCCACAATTGGGACCACAATAAAACATTTTGTATTTATTATCACGGCTAGGGCCGACTACCATCACAATCGCCTTTGGTTAGATTATCCTTAATGTAAAACTACAGAAGAGCTGTGGGGCAGACCTAAGTGATAATGCTACTGGGGCTAATCAAGGTAACCCTGAAAACCCTGATGTCAGTTCTCACTGGACACTCCCGTCTCAAGGGTTACCTTCACAGGATGGCGCTTGTTGCTGATACTATATGTAGGGGATACGGAGGGGAGTTCGAAACGTCGACTTACGTCAGCTCTCTCGCGAAAGTGTTACAGATTTTTTGGCTAACATCTCCTACATGAGCTACATGAAGCGGGCAACGAGGGCTGGAATCCAATATTTTAATTTGTAAGAGCATCCGGTTGACAATTACTAGCAATTGCTTATAAATCTGTAGAGTGAGCAAAGGATCTTTAATGGCCTACGTTCTTGAGCCCTTGTAAGTGGCCCAACCTCAGTCTTTAATCAAAATCAAAATTGGTGGATTTAATTTTGTTTTGTTTTAATATTCATTTGAATTTTTTTAAGTTTTTGGACTATGACTCTTAAGCTTACTTTTTGAAGTATTTTGTATGAATTTTTAGGACAAAATAAATAAGTTACTTTAATTTGACTTTTTTAAACCGCCCTCTCTGATAAACTTAAGACAAAACTGGCAAAAACGTACAACTACCGAGTGACACGGTAGGGTTAGGCTATGGCTATCTAAAAGAAAATCGCAAGTTTTTAAAACCGATCGAGAATTCAGTTGAAATTTTTCTAAGTGATCATGTGGTTTAGGCTGGACTGTGAAGAAGCAACTTAAGTCGTTGTAAAACTCATTTAGATTATATGTTAAGAGATATCTCCATTATAATGGAACACCCAACGTTAAGGCGCAGGTACCTTTGTACCTACCTTTTGTTTCTCATAAGTGTAAAAAATCACTTGGTATGATTTCTGAAATGTTCACTATTTGAATCAGGGACCATACATTTTTACCAATTTTCTTTTAACGATCCAACGGAGGACATTTCACATATGTATTTACGGGCATTAATCTAGAGTTTTCTTTTAATTTCCATGTCTGTGTCCGTTACCTCCCTTACATTATTAAAATTCTAATTTATAATAATAACCGCTCAAGCCAATTTTCCAAAAAACTGTGTTCTTGTGAACTGGAAATTTAAAATTTAGGATCACTGCTCCACAATTTTCCATGAACTTCGTTCACAAATTGAAAAATAGTGGCGTCTATCTTCTCAAATAATTGCAGACGAGTTGGAATAATAATTCTCGTATCAACATACTAATCAATATAAAAAAAACCACAATTCTATTCATATCCAAACAATTTACAATAAAGATTATATTTGAAAACTTTCATCTTAAAAACATGAATTGAATCAAGGCAAACATTTTCCACTTTAAGTGTCTAAGGAAAATTCCTTCTTGATATCTTTTATTTCTTTCAACTTCAGATGAAATCTCTACACAGACGCTGAAGTCTTGTATCTTGGTCGTAAGACGATATTGGAAATACTGGAAAATTGCCATCTTTCACCATCTCTCACGTTTAAGTGCCATACAAAATCGACATTTAAGTAGCAATAAATCTCATCTAAATCTTGGCCATTTAGAACCTTTTCTTGAGGTGATGTTCACCTAAGGAGTAATAAATTATTCCACCAAAACCAAAAGGGATTCATTTAATGGTTTGAATTTTTTTTTGTATGTTATGTCAAACATACTTTGCGGTTATTCCTTTTCAGCTCCAATTATTTTTAATTCGATTTATTACCTTGTTTGATCTGAAAATTGATATCTCGAAAATTCTCATTAGGTTTTATTGAAAAACTATTATAGATTTTTTTTCTGTAATTATATCAAATTGATTGATGGAGCTCACTACCGGTTGTTGGCAATTTGAGGACATACGATAATAATACAATAAATCATAAAAATTACATTAGTAACAACATAGCAGTGCCAGATCTGTGGAGGTGCATCCGGGGGTACTTGCCCCGGGTGCCAGTTTTAAGGGGGTGTCAATACGACGGACTTCTGAACCCATAACTAAACGAAAAAAAAATTTAATTACAAAAATTTAAAATTTTTTCCAGACTATACTTTACACTTCAGTCTTTTTTCTGGAATCTAATAGAACCTTTTCTGATATTATATTTCATTTTTGCCTTATACTTATATACAGTCAATCAATTCACTGTCTATTAGATTTAAGTCAATAAGCCTCTGTAAGGTAATTAAACTAAAAATTCCGCTAAATTCTCTCATTGTAGGTTTGTATCATATGAAATGAATTCAAAAATTGTAAAAATGTGGCTGGCAAAGCTATCTTCCCCATCATCTATCAATCTTACCTCCAATGTAGACAGAATATAAGACAGTGATCACAAGCACAGAGTTACCAGAAAATTATTTTTATATCAGCTGAATTTAGCCAATTTAGCCGGAGTTAAGGCCTTTGAATCCGAGTAAAAAATCACATAAATCCTTTCAACCTGAACGGTAGTTTGCCAAAATTCCTACCCAGAAAAATTCCGAGATGCTTTTTTATCCCGAACAGTGCGAATGTGGAACAGCTTACCATCTTCTGTTTTTCCTCCGGCATACAATCTGCGGAAGTTTAAGGGCGACACACATCGGCACCTCCGCCACTCTCCTCACATCCCCTAATCCTTTCCCTATCTCCTTCCTGCCATGCTGTGCTTTGCATCATAGGGTATCCCCTGAGCTTGGCTTAATAATATAAAAAAAAAAAAAAAAAAAAAAAAATTCCTACCCAGGGTTTTTTCGAAACCGTCTCAAATTTTAGTAGTTTTCGCCAAGAAGATTCATATTGAAAAGCGGCAAAAATAAAAAACAAATCTCTAACATAATTAATTTTTTACTTTATTATCTTTGTGTTAATAATACCGGAGACAGACTTGCAATTTCAATATTACATTTTGCGCGCAACCACGAAAGTCTGTCTCTTTATACTGAGAAACAGCTCGGTATACGCTCGGTGTACACCTAGTATGTAGTACACTGAAGCTCAATATTGAAATTGCGAAAAACGAACGGGGTATATGAGTTTATTGAAATATGACCCTAGTTAAAAACTATAATTATTTAATACACGAACCTTTTAGAACCGAATTTAATACTTCAATGTTGGTACAATTTTATCTGACATTTAATATTGGACACTTGTGAAGTTGAAGTGTCTATTTCATTTTTATTTTCCATATAGACATGTAATTTCACAATATTTGCTCGTATTTTGTGCATGCGCAGAACTATCGCAAATCAAATTAAATGATAAATCAAATGTAAGTTCTCTAATTAAATTGTTAGTATCGTAAACCCAAGTGTGTCTCTGAAATTGTATATTGCAATTGACATAATTGTGTAGCTTCCAAATTACGAACCTACATATTTATATTTACGTATTTAAAAATAAATCAAATAATTAATAAAATTTTAAAAGGCAGAACGGAAAATTTGGAAAAGAATTGAATATTGTATTAGGAAGTAGCTTAAACAATTGTACTATAAACAATATATGTGAAAATTTAAATCAAGTATACATACACTTAGAGTATTAGAATTTCAGGTATAGTAAAAATGTATGAAGCATCTGAGTATGCATAGAATAGGTATATATGAAAATGTCAGATATAAAAAGCTAGTAGTATTAAAAAACTCGTAGTATCAAGACTACGACGACATACAGTACGATACAAAAGTATCTTAATAAAATTATTAAAATATTTAATAATAACAATAAAAAGAAAAGATTAAACTAATCAAAAGTTGTTATTATTTCTAAATAAAAAGAACTATTCTTTTTATTGCATTTTATATATTATAAAAAAAATTCTTCTCTAATAAAATATTTTCTAATTTTGTTTCATGTAAATGAACAAAAATCAAAACTTGCTCAAGTCGATTTCTACAAAGGAAATCTCAATCAATAATAAATAATCACATCCAACTACCAATCATCAATAAATTGCATTATCAATATATCAATATTGAAATTGCAAGTCTGTCTCTGGTATAAAATAAACTGTATTTGTAATGATACAATTTTTTACTTTCATTTTATATTAAAACAGTTTGAGATTCAAACGACGATCATAATTTTTGTTTGAATTTCAAATTCTTTTTATTTAACAATCATTTGTTTCAAATTCAAATTGTATTTAATAATTCTGGTTCTAGTTCCAAGGTATGCAATATAAATAGGTTATCTATCATATACATATGATGCCTAGTATAAAGTGAACAAAATATGCCAACTTTTGTAAGTAAAAAATATGTAGTTTCGTCGCGTCGGTACGATTTTAGTAGTGGATGTGACCACCTGAGGCTTGAATAACTTCTTCCAGCCGTTGAGGCATTGAACTAAACAATTTTTAAGTTCATTAATGGGTATTTCATTCCATATTTTCGTTATTTCCGAGAGAAGCTCTCTCAGGTTATGAGATTGTCTTCCATTAGCATAAATCAGATTGGACATTATTCCCCAAACGTTCTTGATCACATTCAGATTGAAACTAGGAGCTGGCCAGTCCATAGTTTCAATATATTTTGTCGAAACCATTCGTGTAAAACGCGTGGTCAATGAATTGGTGCATTATATTGTTGGAAAATTATAGGGGGATGAAATAAATCATCCAAAGAATTGATTATCACTTTATCTAACATATTGATGTATGCAGAAGAATCCATTTTATTACTAATGAAGCATACAGAAGTTCTTCCTGTACGTCAAAAAGCTGCCCATATCATAATAGTGCCTCCTCGAAAGTTTCTGTCCAAGCTAACTTTTTTTCTTTTTTGCGATTGTCGTGCCAATTACGTTGATAATCTTCAGAACCATCCAGAGTGCACTTATTTTCATCACTGAAAATTATTTGTTTCCATTGATTGCTCCACGACTAATGTGACGTCGCAAAGTGAAGTCGTGCGTTTTTATAACGTTGTTGCAATTCAGGTTTACCTTTATTTTCAATCCAAGTTAGGGTACCGGAATCATGTAAAATTTTTGCAATACGACTTTTAGAAACAGGTATAATCAAGGTATATAGAATACAAGGTATGCCCATTACGAACCACGTTCCGCCATTAGTGACATAATATTGTGAAACGTATAGGAAAGTACGGCACAGAGAACACAATACTCTACCTCGTCTCTTCCTATAAAAATGTATATACATTAGTCACAGAAGTACGTCACAGGCTATCTGCTGCAATGTGTCCTAATTTTAATGGGAGTACCTTGTCTGCTATATAACTTGGATATATCTAACTCACGTCGAATATTCAATGAAATAAGTTTCTTCAAGCTTGCAGCTCTGATGATTTCCCGGTTTTGGCATGAGGATACAACTGAAGTTTGTCTCGGATGTTTTGTTGTTGCGTACAGAGGTTCTAATTTTACCACATTTGCTACCCCGATATCCGACATATTTGTTTGAATGGAGATTTGTCTATTAGAAGGTCCATACTCGTTCCATATCATAATTTTTCCTATCTCTTCCTTAGAAAATGTTGTACCACGTGGAATATCTGTTGAAAACGTTTTAAACTTGACATAAATTCACACAAAAATAAATGAATAACTGAAAAGAACTCGCCCTTGAGATCGAATTAAAACTTCATCTGCACAAAAGATCACAGGAAAATCAAAATCATTTATTCCAACTCGTATTTAAAATAACGTAGTTAGATCCCGTAGTTTTCTTAGAATTGTAAATAGAAATAAGCGCGTCACTCAAGGACTGCAGTGAAAGTTAACGAGTTGCATATGCACTTACTGGGCACATGCATGTTGGCTGTTTCAGTTTTCGTGATACGTAGATTCATAGGAATTGTGATGTACCAAGTTGAGGACATTCATAGAGGCCGGTTCATAGTGTATTGAGTAGTGTGTGGGTAGATTTTGATTAGATGTAGGAATAAATATTGGAATTGACGTATTCCTGGTTATTGGACAGGCATTCTTAATTTGTTCTCCCTATAATTCAGAAGCAAAACTGTTGGCTAACTAGCAAAATTAGAAATATAAAAATATTAACGAGTGTTTTGTGTCAATAAAAAGTGGTTGTTTGTTAATTAGTAAAATTAGCAAAGTATATAAAAAAAATAAAATAACGAGTGTTTTGTGAATTCTTTTATATATAAAAACTGGTGAGTAATCACAGAGTTAGCCTGGTGTGTATGAGTGTATGTTTGGTGTAATATTAGCGTATTGACGATCCCTCAATCATTAAGAGGTTTTGAAAATTATATACAAATGGGGGTAAAATTAGCATCGAGGATGGTGTTCCTCCTCATGTTTCGACGGCTGGGAGTTGAAGGTGAGATTGGCTCTCCTATCCCTTTAATAAGTGGCGATGGCTGTCCTCTCCACACTTTATGCCAGTCCTTTCTGATTCGATGTTGAGAGGCTCTCCCTCAACGTGTTTGTGTTTTTAAAAAAAAAAAAATTTATGTATAGTGAATATACTGAATGGCATTCCGCATAGCTCGCGATCTTAGAAATTTAGTAGCCAGACCTAGCTCACAGTTATTGTTTTTATTTATTTACAGTGTGAAGCCGGGAAAGATCGGGTTGGCCAATCCCCATGATCTGTCAAGTGATCATAATAAATTAAATAACGATATAGTATCAATGAAATAAAAATCTTTAAGACACCAATAAAAATTAGTGTATGTTTTAATTTGGGTGTTACAGATTGATGAAACCAATGCTATGCGAGCAAATGCTCATGATCGCAGTTTTGTATTAGATAGTTAACACGATTCCTGTTGGTGCAAGTATATTTATTTCAATGGATGTATAAGAAAACTAAGATAGCAAAGTTGACTTTTTGTATCGAGAAATTTCTGTCTGATTATTGTTTGACCAAAAAACGTAAATACTGCTGCCATCATTATGGTACCCATTCACTTACAGTCCATCTGCATGCCGTGGACAGAAGGCCAGAGGCCTGTCGGCTGACCTCCACCATACACTTACAGGCCGCCTGCATTTCCAGGCCTGTAGTCCAACGAAACTGATAGTGTGTGTTGCGGTATCGTCGTCCCCGTAAATATTTTAGCCGCAATCCAGCATACAAAAATCTAAAAAATGTCCAAAAAACAGGATTTTATTACCGGCTTTACTAATATTTCGTAATAATAAGGCGCTATGGCAAATCAAATCAAGCTGCAGTAATCTTTTTCAAAGCACTATAAATGCATTGATATGTCTCCGGTAGAATGGTTCCCAAAGCTTGCGTCGTCGAGAATTTTAAGTCTTTGAAGCTAAGTACGTCCAGTGCCTAAAAATTTTAAGGTTGCGATAAGTCTCTCTTCTACGGTTATAGCACGTCTTAATCTGGTATTCTTTTTATATCCTGGTTGAAATCTTAGGGTGTTCTACGTTTGTCATTTCCTTTGCAATGCGTAGAGATAATTTTGCTAGAACAAAATAAATTGAACACCCATCCATAAAATGAAAAGTAGTTTTGATTTTTGCATGTCCGTCCGTCCGACCTTCCGTCTGTCCATCTGTGCACAGAATAACTCCAGAACGCGTTACTTAGAGAGTTGAAATTTTGCACGCTGACTTTAAAAACAAAAAAGTAAATTTATGTTTTTGAAAATGGAACAAATCGTGTATCTCCTTTTCGTTTCTCACTATATTTTTGCTCACTTCCTAATAACGCGTCAACGTAGAGAGCTGAAAGTTAATACACGGCTTTTTTATACAAATAGTGAATATAGTTGCAAAAATGGACAACCTTTTCTTGGTGTTGCATTTAAAAATTCAGGGTTTTTACGTATACTGTAAACACGGTCACTCCTAGGCAGTTTTGTAGTACTGAAAACTTTTTCAAAATAGGAAATTCTATGGATTTTGTTATAATAAATTTTTACTTTCCTATGAACCGTTCTAGAAATATATCCGAAAAAATCTCCAAACATCAACCCCGCACAGATGGGTGACCGCCCATACGAAGTTACATACGGGCGGGCATTTATCATTTTTAACATTTTTTAAATTTTGCTATATACCGGACAATCCAAAAAAAATTCCTTCTTCAGCAAATATAAGTTTAGCCCGGTAAAAAATCCTATAGATTAATCTCTATCTTAATTTCTTCCTCCTTGGTAGAAATAGGAGTGTTTTTTGCCTCATATGATTCACACCCAGAATTTATTCTGAGTTTATATGAGAAGAGATCAATTTGATCTGTTTCAAGCGTCTGCAGCAGGCAGAAAACCAAGCTGCACCCATGGGTGGAAGGTTTTCTGCTAACACGAAACGCTTCTTCTTCTTTTTATTTTTCTTCTTTTTCAGCCCACTGCGGGCGAATACAGGTTCGATTCGTTTTGAATGAATCTGCTTTTTTTAATTTTTTAAAATATTTTTAATAAAAAATTTGTTTTCTTCTATTGTTCTCAATTTTTTCATTTCTTTTCTTTGTTCTAATTTTTCATTTGTTTTTCAAGTCACTTAATTTCGCTATTTGGGACCTGTTGAGTCAAACCAAGATTTGAAACTAGTCACCCAAAGTATAACGAGTTGTGTAATGAAATAACAAATTAAAAACGTTTTTTAGCTTTTGCTATATACCGGAGAATCGAAAAAAAGTTCCTTCTTCAGCAAATATTTATCTAGGGTATTACTTATAATTGGTCGTAAACCAATTCTAGATTTTTTACTTGTTTTTAATGTAAGGGTTAACCAAGTTCAGTAAAATTTGAAAGCACCGGTCATCCATACGAACATAATTCTTCAAATCATCCGTGTGAATGCTTCTTAACCTTTTCTTATGCGAATATTTCTCTATTTCTCCAATATACAAAAAGAACAAATTCTTTTTCTTAGCAACAGCTATTTTATCGCTTTGAAATATGAAGTTTGACTGTCAGGGGAACTAATAGCGTGTGGCGAAATTGCAGTTTGCCTGCAGGCCGCGGACTGACAGGCCTGCAGGTATGGATGGACTGTCAGTTAAACTGAATAACATGTAGCCTACATCAGTTCTCATCTGCAGTCTAGATCTAACGGTTCACCGCCTGCAGGCGGGCTGTAAGCGATTGGGTACCATTAGTGGTGGTTTATTTATTGTACCTACTCTTCCATCAAGGTCACATCTCGCTACGTCATATACTTCACGATCCGCATTATATCCTTTCTCCCGTTGTACACTTCATCATTTTCTCTTTTACAAGAACTGTAGTATAAAATCTTCGATATTCTATTCAGCGAATGCTGGATGAGCTCCTCGAACTAACATTCTTGTTCAACTAGTTCTTGTACATCCTGTACCGCAAAAAAAAATCTGTCTTGTAGGAAATGCCTTTAGATTTGTAAATTCAATGTATAAATCGGTATTTCTATTTTAAACTTGTTGCATGCAGCATAAAAACTTCCATATATGATTTTACAATGAAAATATAGTTTATTAGACCCAACAAAAAATTGGGTTTTAATCCAACAGATCTAATTTTGGAAGTAGCGTAGACTTTGTATAACTCGAATATGTAAAATCTTAAGAATCCAAGGAAAAGAAGTACAGAAGTACACGTTGAAATTAACAGAAAACCGAGAATCTTAAGTATTTCAGAATAAATTTGCATTAAATCTACTCGAATAAGTCCCCAGTATAACGGATTTGGTATAAGGTAAAAATTATTAATTAAAGAACGGACATAAAATTTGCAACCTTAAAGTGATTCATCTCAATCGTGATAACATGGACAAAATATGAAAACTATTTTATTGATGGTTTTGCAGAAAAAAAAGCCTTAAGTCGCTGGTCAACGAACATCACTGACGCATTTAGTGAATGCGATATAATAGGCCCTCGATGAGTAAAACAATCCCCCACATTATGATACCCCGCACCTATAACGAAGCAGTTTGAAGCAATTAATATGTTTTCTTCAAATGTCTATTTTCGATTGAAGGTGCTTGTAAAAAAAGGTTTTAAGCTGTATTGGCGCACTACTGACTTAGGGACACAAAATTTTTCAATAAATATTTTATCCAAAAAAAATTTATTGTCAATCTATCAGTTGCGCGGCGTAGACTTGGAGGGGGCAAGGGAAAGCAATCAGATTATAATTTTACAAAAGTGTTAAATAACCATGCGTTCAATTGTTACTACACTGGTTCTAGTAAATTATCTATATCTCTCTCGATAGCGGCTTTTTTTTAATTCCACGAGTTAATTTTTGACGAAAAAGTATAGTACTAAGTCCCGCTCTAAGCTAAATTTTATATGAAAATTTAGCGAGCTAAATTTATCCTGAATTTGACCAAGAGTAGTGCTAAGGTCAACACGCTAAATTTAGCTTTTGATTATAGACGGCACCACCAGTAAGTCTCGAAATAATTTAGTTTCAATTTATGCAGCCGAACCGTTCTTTAGCGTACTAAAAATATTTGTTGTCAAAGTTCTGGGATTTGACAAATTTATTGACTGCATTTTTGTCGTTAGCGCTGTTTTGTACGTCTTTGCTGTAAGAACGGATAAATTTAAAGTTGAAAATAATTGGAGAAATATCTCCAAATAAGGTCTCAAAGCTAACCCCAAAGTCAATATCGCCCTCGTAAAAGTGATAGATTTAACTTCACCACTATAGGGGAGGACATAATAGATCAACCCTGATCGCGATGTCCACAGGGTCTTAGTGGAATAGTCCCTGCTCTTAACCTTAAGCTTAAGCACCAACCATCGCGGTCGTGAGAGTAGGCATGAATTGCAGTTTTTAGTTCCTTGCTTTCAAATTAAAATAGAAGGAATTAAAGAAATTATCAAAGTCAGGTGGCAATGTACTTACTGAATGTTATATACTCTGTTACAATCAAAGCTGAAAACAAATTTGAAACTTAAAGTTTCCTCGAAAAAGAAATAAATGGTATTCAGAATCTGGAGAGATACTCAAGACTTGTTCTATCGTTCTGCGAGAGTTGTCTAGGAATAACCCCATTTGAGCTCTGTAATTGAAATTTCAAAGAATTTGCAAAATAAGAAAATGGAAAATTTCAAATCCGTTTATAGGAGGGGATATACGGCAAATGTCACACTAGACTACTGAGGTGCTGATGTGGTGGTGACGGTGATATTTTAATATAATCTGTGGCTGATTTATTGCAAGGACACCACATCAGTAAGTTATGCTACATCAAATTAAAGTCATCTAATTTTTCTGTGTCAAAAACGCAAGTACTTAGAATGGGATTAAAAAAAAATGGAAGAAAAAGGCAAAATAAATGCAAATTTAGTTTGTGTGGTGCGTTATACGAGGTGTGTTCAAAAAGTAAGGTGACTTTTCAAATTTCGCTGGCTACGTACATT